>CABFOW010000432.1:122822-225086 GCA_902141385.1 Timema californicum | reverse complement strand
AAAAGTTCCCCCCCCCCCCCCCCCCGTTTCTCATCCCCATGGAATTCAAAACTTATCTGGTTGTCACGTGACAGGCATCATAACTCATGTGAGCTAGCGTTTTTTTTCGTAAGAGGGATAGAATATACAGACCATGGGCAGTAGCTATCTCCATGAAGACATTTTACATTTACATAGTAAGATGGTCAATAGCTTTATAGATAGAATCCTAAGCGGATGAAACAAAACATCATATGCTTCCGCCTCGTATCTACGAATCTTCAATCCGCATTCGGGAAATTAACCAGATATCTGCTTTCGCAGATATTGTAATTTTCATTGCAATTATAACCACACCATGTGGTTATATCCAGATTATTTATATCTAGATGTAATCCATATTCTATCATATGAATGTGTGAGGGTAATATTAAAAATAATATTGTTCAATACATACATACATAAATAATAAGTTATAATAAATTTATTTTGGTCATTATTTTGTCTTTAATAATATTAATACCCGCTTTGGTGGACGCATGGTCTAAGGCGCCACTCTGTTTATAAACTAGTCTTCCTTCTTCCGATCGGGTCTCAATCCCGGTTGGGTGCACTGAAGGTGGTTTTTCCTAAATGTTGTTCCACTCATCCTCCAGACAAATGCGGGTACACTTCCTATAAATTCAACCTTCCTCATTCATAAAACGTTATAATAATTAGTATATAAACGTATAACCTGAACGGGTAGTAAGAAGCGTTGCTAAATTTGTATAAATTATATTGTAGAAATCTTACAACAAAGTTAATTTTTGAATAGTTGTTAATTTAAATAAGAGCATAGTTTAAATAAAGTATCAATATATTTCAAAATGTTAGGTGTAGACTTAATACAATATGTCTTAACTTCCGGAAGAAGACATGTAATTTAATCCAAAATGGACGTGTTTTTATTGCTGTTGAATTTTACGGATACCTATGTCCATAGCTTTGAAAAAAAAGATTAGTGAATCGAGAACTTTACAATTTAATAAGTTAGCGGAAAGTTACTAAAAATAGCTAGGCCTATATATTCACCTAATTTGACGATGTGTTTTCCCACTTTTACATGCGAAGTAAATTTACATCAGCCATAAATAAACATCATCACTATCTGAAAGGATAAATACGAGAAATCTTTTATTTGTTAGAAAAGGCCAAAGTCACCCTTAATGGAGTATACCAATTTATCTATTTAATAGAAAGCGGCAGAGTTTTCAAAACGCTGTTAATTGAAGCTTAAATTAAGCTTACATGAATATGGTTACATTTTTAATATCTATTCGATTCAAACAGGTTTAGTAGCGACTTAAATTAATAAAATAATACCCGAGGTCAAAATATAAAAATCATCAGGTACTTATAGGTTAATATGTATTTACATTATATGCGTGAAAGATTTTTGATTACATTCTAAAGGATAATAATATCTAAATAAAAACATATTCAAGCTTTATAAGTTTACAATGTTCAATCTTAATAATTTGATTAAATGTTAAGGTAAAAATATATGGAATATGAAATACAAATTTGAAAAAAANGGTAAAGTGATCGCCTCAAGACCCGATGATCATGGATTCAAACCAGGCTGGGGTTGACGAATCTTTCTTGTGTGATAGAAAAAATCAGTAGCCAAACTTCCTTAGGAGGGCAAGTAAAACCGTCGGTCCCATGTCGATTGTGGTATGTAGAAGAACCCTGTAAGGTATGTGGAAATACCTTTCTCGTTCAAATTTGTAAGCTCTTTATCTGACACTCATAGAGACTATTGTATGGTGATATGATCAGTAGGTTCAGAAAGTGCACGTTAAATCACTTAAATAAATAATTATATTTTAGGCTACTTATATGACCCAAATATAGATTAAGTAACGGTTAATTAGGTTTAACTACAATATAAGATTAGAATTGAACAGAAATATTTTCAAAACTCAACTTCTATTAGCAGGGTATTTCCAAAGGAGAGCTCCATCTTATTTTAATCTAATATTATACCAACAACTAGGATAAACTGCCTAAAAGCTAAACGTTTAAATAATCATTTCCTCCATCACGCCAATCCTTACACTCAAGATACCACTAACAAAACAAACCATTCACATCACCATCAAGTGTTTTGTTTTTAAAATAAAACCGAACACTTTTATTTTTGGTTCCTTAGGCTGATATGTGAAATTAAACTTTACGGGTGGGGCGGCCTCTATCAAAGAAAATGTTTATGTTTCCAAAGCACACAGTGGTCTCCTTTCTTCAGGCTGGTTTGTTATACGGCCCTCGTCTTATAGAAAACAGCTGTTTGAAGATTATTTCTGGTTTGTAACAGCTGTAGACTCATCCTGCGCCTCGACCCCCGTCAAGACATGGAGAGGGGTAAGGGGTCAGCATCCAATTTTTAATTACTGTTCTCTTCTCATTCTCAAACTCGGGACCGCACGGCAAACTTTAGTATACTTTATATAAAGGGCTTGGAGCTCACACAAGGGGTGATGCCTTTCTTGCTTACACTTAGAAGTGTACTATAGAGCAAAGGAAGGATGATAACTGACAGCAGAATTTTAGATTATTTTTTCTATTGCAAACATTGATTTAAAGTTACTAAAGTTAGCCTATGTCGAGATAATAATTATGTTATTATTAATAATATATTATCAATCAAACGTTTTACTAAACACTTGTAAAAATACTTCTCTAAAGCTTGTTCTTAACTAATTGAAAGATCAATTTTTTTTAATAAAGTTATGTTTTTTGTTGGGGGTTCATGGTAAAATGAGATATAATAGTACATGATATAAGAAATTAAAAAGTATTATATTCAGATTTGTAACTGGCCAGTGGCCACCAGAATCAATATATTTTGTTTATAACTTATAGAAAGAGCCATAAAAATTATGAGTTTCACACGTTTTTATTCTGTAAACACATGCTCATGAACACAACCGAATACATTTTGTTTGACGTCATCAACCACACTCATTTCTTCCGGTATGCCATATTTATAAATATGAAGAGAAATCAGCATTTTAGAAGCTTTTGTTGTGAAGCATTTTTAAGTGAATTACAGACTTCACTTCCACAATAAAAAAAAGCATATAAATGGCCATTTGTATAAGTTTGTATTTCAAAAGTGTAAAAACGCTTAAAATAAAATCATAGTTAAAAATAAATGGTTTGTTTTATAAGTTTTAGCTGCTAAAAGTGATAGCAGCTCAACATATTATGGTATTGCAGATCATATGACTTGGCGAATGAATATATGGTAACTTTTCCTAGCTTTAAGATACCATCATTCCTACTCTGGATGAACTTGACATCATCACCACTCACAGTGTGGTTTCCAATTATCTCTCTAGTCAATGATGTGTATCGAGCCGATAAAAACTAGAACTTTAACACTACCCCCAATTCCATTTTGTTTGGGTCCTCCAAATATTACTACCGGTTCGGTTTGTACACATGGAGGAAGGTATAAATTACAGGAAATGCACTTTCATTTGTGTGGTGGAAGGGTGATAAAACATATAGGGAAAATACCCCTCAGGACCCCTGATTGGATTCGATTCCCCACCTCCCCTTCACCATCCAGATAAGACCAGACTGACACCCTAGTCCAAATGCTCACTGGTGCGTTTAGAACCCATATTAATATTAAAACAAGCAAGCTTGGGCTCCCATGTTTAAATATATATTTTGGGGACATTTACATGTCTAGGGAACCCAAGTTCCGTTCCGAGATGTACCTATAGGAGCTTCTTTTATTTAATTTTTGACTACGTTGCATAACTCAAATTGAAATATGTTTAATGTTAGGATTAGATGTTTGTGTTAGGTGTGATTTCTTATGAGGCTATAGTACGATTTGGGTAGGAAGAACAGTAGATGTCGGTTCCTAAAGTTACTAAAAACATTTTAATATATTCATACATCAAGTCATGTTATCTGAAGTTATCACTTTTGAGAGATATTATCAATATCTATAAAATAACACAAATAATATAGTAAAATATTATCAATGTTGGACACAAAGAAATGTTTTTATTCTATTTAGTGTTCTTTCAACCAAAATCAGGCTATAACTAGATAGTTGTGTTATGATACAACTCTGGATTTTGAAATAAACGTTAAATCACTTTTTAATTGACACAGAGACATCAATAAACTTAGATAACACTATGGAGAGCTCATTCATTGTTCCAAATAATAGTTTTTGTAAACCAACCATTAGCCTTTTACAAAAAGAGTCAGCTTACCAAGTGATAAAATTACTCAGCATGAGGTGTTGTATAGTTTCTGAGAATAGTTTGCCTACAATAACATGTGGAGTATAGAAAAATGTTTCAATTCCAGATCCCCTTAAACTAATTTAGTTGTCTGTCTGAAATTGTGAAAAACAAAACAGTTTATCGAGAAGGGCTTATAGTTCTAGTGTATATTGATAAGGATAAATAAATGTGGTTGATAACATACGAAATAGTTCGTCATTAAATCTCGATCACCAACAACCCCAGTCTGAAAACACACATTTAATCAATCGACACATTATTAATTAATTTTTTTTACTAACATTATAACTTGTAATGGAATATAAGGCATGTTAATATTACATTTTTAACCACAAAACAAATTTAAACGCTTGTGTTTGATTCATTTCTAAATGTTATCATAAATTAATATCATCGTGGTTAAAATTAATAAATATGCTTCAGTACACTATAAATTACGTTTTTAATCGAAGACGCCCTATTATTTTAACCTGGATTGTAATCTCAACATATTTATAACCTATAATATGATTTGTATTGCAAATATAAATCGAGATTCTGAATCCAATAAACATTTGCGAATATAAAATTGGTGACTTGATATTATAATAGCATCTGAAAGAAAATTTATTGAAACAATACAATAGATAAACAATTTAAAAAACGTAACACTAATATATTTTTTAAATGTATCCCTTATTGAAAAGAAGTTTTAGTTTTAAAAGTAGGGCTCATACAAAAATTTAGCTAAACATATTTATAATTTCTTTAACCTTGAATAATATTTTTGTTTTATACTATGATACATTAGGCTTTCCCATACATATTCATTTTACTCCCAGTTTACTGTGATATTTAATAAAAACTCGATAAATATAAACTGTTATAGATGTGTTGAAAGTGGTTAATACATTGACGTTGCTAATATAGGCTATTGCAAAGCCATTTAATATATGTTTCTTAGTTCCGAATGTTTTAGATTATGAATAAAATTACTCAAATAATCTGTACTGTAATTATGTTATAAAAGTACATTTTTTATGATAGATCAACACTCTTTTTATTGCTCTGCAATCCTAAGACCGAAAATTAGTATAGTATTTATCTAAAATAAATTAATGTAAAATAGCAACAACAATAGTATTATTTATACAAATTGAAGGCAAATTATTTCAGATTTCAGATAAACAATTTCGTAAAAAGGTTCAGCTAAAATTGATTGCGTATTAAAAATGATTGTATTAAAATTATATTCTTAATCAACCAGATCACTAAATATAACATTATCTTAGTGTTCCTTCGGTAAAAAGAAATATAGATTGGCCGTTAATTTGATGTTATATTTGATTAAAAAAAATTTATTGCTAATGTTTTGTTCATTTTGAATTGTTTTAAACTGTTCTTTACATCTTTCGAAATTAAATTTAATCCATTATCACCCTCATTTTCACACTTATCAGAATGGATTTAAAATGATGTAGTTTATATTTTTAGAACCAAAAAGATTATTTATATAACATACAACTTATTTACAATATTTTTTCCTTCCAAATTAAAGTATTAACAAAATCAAAAATTGTTTTTAATATAGCCCAAATTATAAGATATTATTCAAGAAATAAGATCAATCTATTTAGCAAATGCGATATCTGGGACGGACCCAATACATGGTATACATAATTAAAATTAGTAACGTAGTAAAAAAAATTTAATTGACGAAGGTATATTTGAACTAAATCAACTATAAACTACTTATAAACACTACAATTCGATTCAAACTATCCTATGAGCTACTAAAAACTATGATTTATAAAATAGAGATACATAAAATATAAATCACGAAAATGACTATGTTATGAATATTTTGTGAAAATTAGAATATTATAAGTATCAACACGTTACGTTAGTTAAATCCAAATCAAATTGCAGCATTTTATAAAATATTTTTAATAAAATTCCACTCACCCAAAATGCAAAGAAACTCTTCAATCGTGTAGAAATGACGTTGACAGCCATGCCATCTGCTTACAGCCTAAATTACTTAATAAAAAGTAAATCAATAGATTATTAATTTTGTATGAATATTTAATTAGTCTCTGGAGTAAAAAAAAAAAAATCTTGCACGGATTTAGAGATAGATGGCAGCATTGTATTAGGTACTGGAAATTCTTGAACTTTTCCGTTACTGTAGAAGATTCTCCTATTGAGGGGGTGGTAGTCTTCCTGTCGGTGGTGGAAAGGGGGGGGGGCACATTTTTGGTATTGGAGGGGAGGGGGTAGGTTTTCAAATATACCCCTTCTCTCTGTACAGAACTTGTACGGGCCCCCCTCTCTTAACCCCCACTCACGACTGTAGAATTTCTCCTATCAGACTAAAGCTACTTCGCACCCCATAAAAAATTACCCACCACTACCCCTCCATTCGAGGCTAGAGAAGGGAGGCCATGCCGGACAAGAGGTGGGTGGAATAAGAGCCTAAGTACCACGTCAGTCTGCCTCAGATCACCGCCCGGAGTGGACGGGAGATTCACAATTCACAGGCAGCCACGGAGATTAGGACTTCACTTGTACTAAAAATGTATTACTTTGAAGATACCCGCTTTGGAGGTAGAATGGCTTATAGCGTCTTTCTCGTGCTAGACTAATTTACCTGTGATGGGGTGATCGGGGCTTGAATCCCGGTCGAGTGTATTAGGTGGGCCCACCAAGTGCTCAAACAGGCCTCGGTACTAGAGGCAAAGCATCGCCCCCCCCCCCCTTTTCCCTTCTCTTTGTACTACTAGAGTCAGTGGCGGTGGAACCTTAGTTGTTTAGGGAGACCGCAAAAAAAAAAGTGAATTTTTGCTCCCAAAATCAAAGTGGGGACCTCCTTCTCGGAACCTGTAAGTACCAGGTTTGGTACCATGGTACTAATAGTTCTCCCTTAGTGGCGGACGTGGCGGGGGTGGTTTTTCCTATTACAAAAATTCCACTCTTCCTTAACTCAGATTCAAGTGTCTTTCCTTTAAAACTATGCCTTTCTCATCCTTATTCCATTAGCCTATTAATGTATGCGTACAACTCAAATGGTTCCTAAGATGCGATGGGACGAAATTAATAAGTGTATTAAGGTGCGGCAGAAGGGAGTGTGAGTAATTTAACAGTTTTTATGATTATTTTTTTTGCCAAAATAAATCAAATATTTCTCCAGTAGCAACAAAGAGTTTAGTTTTCTGCACATGTTAATATCAACACATCTAGAATATATGTAAAGAGTGTCTTGGAATTTTGTCAAAACTTTTTCTCTTTATTTAAAAAGTTTTGACAACATTTCAGGACACCCTTGATTGATATTCAAGATCTGTTAATATTATTTAGCATTTATAGAATCCTAAACTCTATGTTGCTACTGGAGAAATATTTTTTGGCCACAACATTTCAATTCTATAAAAAAAACATTAAAAAAACTTTCGCTCCCTTCGACCGCATCTTAAACAAACAACGTGTAGACATAAAATAAATAATACAGCTAGCCAGAGATGCGCCGTGAATCTGTTATTGTAGTAAGCTCAATGTAGCTAACTATATCACACGTCCATACTTACTCAGCCTAAATAAAGAGAAAGGAAATTACCTGAGTGTGAAATAGTACTAGATCATCCCATTCCCCATTTATTTGAGGTATTTAACGTGCCCTTTCTGATCCAAATGATTAATACAGCACACGAATTATAGGCTAAATTATCTAGATTTATCTAGATCTATGACAGACACCACAACCAACCCACAGCCGTTTATTCATCACTGGTAAAGGGGAAACCCTCATTTTAAAAATGACAAACTTTCCGGCCAAACTGGGAATCGAATCTGGGGCCCTTAGATCAGCAGATAGACACGTTGCCGACTGAGCTACGGTACCTGATAATATAATTAACTAAATAATGCTTAATGCATTGACGTGCTAGGCCAAAGGAATCTAGAACAATAGTTTCAGTGTGTTAAAAAATACAACATTTTACATGGCTAATTAATTAACTTACAGACCCTTTAAATTAAAAATATTTATTATACAACCCATTATATAAACTTGTAATATACCTTATATCTAGAGTTAATTTTGAACAAGCAAGGTCTATCCAATTATGAATTTACATGGTAGCTATTTCCCATCTTCTCTAAACTCTACTGCAGGTGCGTTTTATCTTCGCTACACACTTAAATTTCTCCCATGAGAATCAAACTCTGTACATTTTAATGTTGAGGCTATTAATAATAATATACTAAGACCATCTATAACCTTATTTTTAGTATTTAAATAAAATACCCATGCAATTATTAAATTACGTGTAATATTTGTGTTATAATATCATAGGCCCTATATCAATTTCAAAGAAAGTATTTATCTATTTTCTGAGAGAGAAAATTCTTTCACGTACAGAATTTTCAGAAACACATGTATAATGTAGAGCTTCATTTTTTTAAACTTAAAAACGTTGAAAGTTGACTCAGGGCCTACAGCCTAAGTTGTTATAAAGGTTGGTCTGGTCCCTGGTTTGAAGGAAACGTGTTCGTTTTTTATATGTCCTTCTTACCATACAAATATTTCTCCTTGCACTAGTGTGGTGAAAACCAGTGAGCAGAATTTTTTTCTTTAAAATCACTTCTTAAAATAATTCAAATAATGGTATAGAGCTAAATAAAAAAAGTCTTATCACCATATCATTATCAGAATAAAAAAAAAGTGTTTTTATACACAAAATAAATTGTCAGCTAGTGAATAGTGTATTAAGAATGAGTTATTCAGTAACACCAAAAATGATACCGGAAACTCTTTCAGCAACAACAAAAATACAACCTTCAAACAAATTTCAACCAAATGTTGATCGTAATAATTTTTATAGAAAACACTAAAATATGTTTTTGAAGGTCGTCACTCTCCATTATCATTAACAAAACTACAATGAAATTTGGCAGGAAAGTTGTTGTTTTTTGTACAAAAATGAGCTAATATTATGAAATAGTTGAGGTAGACCGTATTATTTTTAGTGAATGGACTGTCACAGATACATATATTACCTATATTTTTTAAAGTAAACATTATATGCATTAACACAAAATAATATTTTTAACAGTGTCAGTGTGCTTGTTTATTACACAGGAGGCCATAGAGCTATTCTGACCTCAATCGTTTTTGTCTTTGCCCTTAATAATGTTTTTTCATCGTTCTTTATTATAAATATTTTTTTAAATTCAAATAATTAAGTTATTTTTATACTATTATCTTAAATAAATAGTATAGTTTAAATGACGTTTTATCAGTACTCTAATATTAGTATAACAACAACAAAATATGTATTTTCAAAAAAGTAGTGTCTTCTAGACGCCAATAATAAATTGTTGAAATACATGTTGGTATTTGTGTTGAATTAGTAATTACAGTCCAATTTTAATATGAAGAGTTTTTTTAAAAAATAGAGGTACTTTTTTTTAGCTCAACATTGATGCTATTATGCTATATTATTTGTGCTATTTAAAAGGTATTGCTATTATATATCAAAAGTAACAGCTTCATGTCACATGACTTGACGTATTAGTATGTTAAAAAAGATCTAGTAATTTTTGTTAGCGCTTAGATAAGGTTTTTCCTATTTAAATTGGACTGTAACTCAATATATTACTATGCAAGTGCTCCTTCTTTAGTGATTTGGCTTTATATTTTATTTTAAAATTAATTACTTTTGTATACCTTTAATATGTACCATTCATATTGTGTATCAGAAATGTGTAGTGTAAATAAACGCGAGTTTGCGTGTATATATATAGTTAAGTCTTTAAAAAGTAAAAACTCTTTAGGTCGACATAAACCAAATATTGGTTCAGTAGATAAGTATAGTTATTTAAATACATCTTGAATATTCGTTATAAGAATCGCTGATTCTCTACAAGGAATTTGTCTCTTGATTTAAAATATTTGTGGTCAAATGTCACTATGCTCAAGACAGATACTCAATAAATGTTAAGATTAGTATGCGCAGAAATTTAAACTAGACGTATTACTAACGCAAAATTAAATTAATATGTCCAAAAAAGGATATATTGCAAGTAAAACTGCTAATATACTGAAATTAACTCGTGCTTCCTTAAGTGTCAACTTAATTGATACATTTGAAATACTTTCATTTAAAACGTTTAATTTCATTTTTGATGTTTATGATCGATTACGACTCATTTAAATACGTACTTCTAAAGACCCAAAGTGAACCAACCCATTCGTCGTCGTTAGTTTGACGAACTGTAACGATAGATATGCTAATGTACAAGGTTAACGACTTGTTAGCCCGTTAACCTTATAGCCATTAAGAATGGACTGTCACAGAAACATCTGGTTTTCACTGACATTATCACTACAAGATACATACACAATATAATCATATAAATGTTTAAAAAAACATTGTTTGGCCTCTAAAGTTTGCTTTGGAGCTTTTAGTAATATAGTATAGTAACATACAGTAGCCCCATGGCTTCTTTGGTGCTGACTGAAAGCTCACAGCTGACTTCTGACAGTCAACACTTAGGTATATAACTAAATTTTGAATGTCAGAAGTGACAACTGCTAAACACATGTTTTGGCAGATCATTTTGTTCGGCGTAGGGCTACATAATTTGGTCTGGTAACTTTCCAAAGCTGTCAGTCAGCACCAAAGAAGTCATGAGGCTACTGTAGTTTAATATTGATGAACTGATGATTGTGAAAGAGCAGTTTCCCATAACCAAACCTTTTAATTTTAATAAATTTGGGACTAAATAAGAAAATTCCCTTAATCCAAATTTCAAGAAATAAATAAATATAAATAAAAGTTTATATTTTCTAAAAAAAATATTTCCTAGTATTCATAAGAAGAAACAATGATTTATCGCATCTTTAAAGGTGTTTTTAATGGTAATATAATTGCAAATAATACATCTTTGTCTTGAATAAGATGGGTTTTATCGAACATTTTATAATTTTTCTGGTTTTCAATACAAAATTAATTTTGTTAGGTGTATTTTCCGTTACAAAGCAGAAAATAAATATACATAATTAATTAGGTTTGATTTATATGAAGAGTTTAGGACCTGTATGTGCTCTGCCACAAAAACTTATCTAATATTTAATTGTGTTATCAAATTTTCTTATATTGAGCAACCGGCTTAAATAATTTGTGATTTTTTTTCTTAAAGTTCAAAGTTTGTGTCAAACCAGGGAATAATCAGTGAGATTTAGTTCATAAATTCAAAACATTTGTATTATTCATGCTTATGAATTATTGACTTTATAATTTTGTTGACAAGTTTATAGAGACATACATATAATATCTTCAGTTTCTATATTAACTAAAGATAATTCTTTAAACCTTATTTATTTTTTGGCCGACGGCTAATTTTTCAAACTGGGCTTGTTTTAAAATTATCGCTGGAAGAAAATTGTAATAGTTATTTTAAAATCGATTTAATAATATAGTTAATTAAACTAAAATCTTGAATTACTTTCTTTTTTTTAATAAATTGGTGTTCACTTCCTTCTCAAGCATTTCTTCTTGAGCATTGTATTCATCGACATTGAGAATTGGGAAATCTTTTTACTGCACGTAATAAATTCGACCTGGTCCTGATAATAAATCTTCGCGCCAACAAAAGATCCGTGACTGCGGGCACTGCAGTCACATTGACTTATAAGGTTGAGTCACTTAGACTGGTTATCTACCTGTTCAAGAGTTAACATACTATAGCAACCTGCAGCCAGACCCCTTAGCTCAGTCGGTTACATGGCTGTTTACTGATCAGAGGGTACAGGGTTTGATGCCTGATATTGCACTCATATTTTTTTTAGCATAAGTATTAAGTATTACAAAGTTCTGATCATTAACTTTCCTGATAGTAAAGTGTTTTTTTATTATCAACGAGTATTACTACTTGTTTAGGTTATAAAAATATGTGATAATTACTCTAATTGGATAGGGATTAGGAAGGAAAAATTGGAGAGGACGTGCACCCGCATTTGCGTCAAAGAAGATTGGGAAATCCTTTGGGAAAAACCACCCTTAGTGTAAATCCGAAAGAGATTTGAACCCTGATCTCCCCGTCATCAGCAGGCCGATCCAATACGAGAGTTACACCTCAAACCATTCGTCCACTGATGCGAAGGATAGTAAAGTTAAACTAGAATGCGCACAAGTGGGAACGTGATCTAAACGCCAAGCTTATTCAGTCGGATAGTTCTCCTGTAATCGGGAGTCTGGAGTTTGAGTCACGGGCAGGTGTAATGAGGATGGTTTTTCCAAAATGACTACCCACTTTTTTAACGCAAATACTGTTTCATTTCTTCTCAAATCTATCTAACTCATCACTATAAGATTATTATAATTAATATATACTCATATAGCCCAGAAAAGAGGCGGTGTGCGATTGTAAAAGATATAAGCTAAGCTTAGATTCTCTAAGAACCTGTACAGGCATTAAACGTTAGGCCAATTAAACTTGTTAAAATGTATTAATGTTGCTTAGTCCTTTATGGTCCATTATTGTTTTGGTTAAAGAGGACTTGAGGTTATTACTTAGAGAAAACTTTCGCTAAGTGAAGGGATGGTTGTATTGTTTTTCCATTAAAATCGAATATATTAGATTTTTTCCTATATTCTTAGGTGTATTAAAATTTTAAAACTAATCTAAACTTGGAAAACCACTCTCATAAATGATCTAAGTTTGTAAATCTCCCAATAAAATGGGGGCCCTTTTGCCAGTGATGGGAAGGATGAGCTTCAAATATCTGCTGCTTTTACTGTGGGTAGTTTCTTACGTGTGATTTGTCAATGTGGATTTATATCTTCTCTCCTAGATGATGTGGGTGTAATACATCCCAACTAACCCTCCCACCCCTAATCCTTGGCTAGATAAATCTATTTATAGCCATTAGGCGAACGCACTAACATAAAAAAGAGAAAACCTATTGTTTTTGAACCGATTTATTTTTTAGATTGAAGAACGTTAAATTGTTGAATTGAGTTTGTAATATGTTTGGTCATCTATATTAATAAAATTGAGAGTTTGTCTGTCTGTCATAAGAATTGCACGATATCAAACATAAGCAGTGGTTTGGAATTTTTTTAAAATTAGTAGCCTTTGAGAACGAACATGTGCACCTGGAAGCAGAAATTTTAAAATGTTGATTGTATATTTTTTTATTAATTAAAAATCAGGTTGGGAAAAAAAAGTGGCACTACAATGCAGGCAATAAAGGTACTAACCTTAAATTTACCTCCTAAATATATCTCTCCCGGGCTTGGCTAGCCTAATTCAATTAGTGCTGAGTAGTTATTGTTTTAAACAGCGAATTTAAAATAACAATAAAATGTATTTCCTAAAATACAGCTTACTTCCAATTCAAAACTTTTTAAAAAAACTTACAAATCATCATCACTTTACATATAAGAGTGTCAATACTAGAATATAGTGGCTCCTGGTAGTAAGAAACGATTAGGAAATAGTATTATTATTATTAGCACCGCGTCTTACTACCCATTCGGGGATTAGGAAATAAAACATTAATTTTTTGCGGTTAACATTTTGGTACATTCGTAGTATTGTTTGTATAGATGTTGATAATATTTATCAATAGTGAAATTTCAAAAATCACATATCTGGACGTATGAATTTATTAAAGTGTTTTATTAACTTTTATAACCGTCGGATATAGTGTTTTGTACCTTAATCCTAATATACCCCAGCAGCCACATTCAACTGAGTGTTGCTTGGTTCGGCAACGCCAGATTTCGCGTTATTGATTTCATCGTCATATTGAATGGCTCGGGGGTGTGGCGGACGTCAAGGAAATGAGGTTTAGAGAGAAAGGGAAAGGATTGTCAAGAGAGAGAAGGAGATGGTGGTTGTTTTTAAATCAAAAGAGATGACAATATTCAAATGAACATGCACTTTAATAGTAGAAAAACGTGCGAAATAATCTATGTGAAAGCCGAGTCGAATCTTAACTATTACGTTATGTATTGAATTTTTTAATGAACTACAGAAAAATTATATTAAATTTCATTAAAATCGAATAAATAATACAAATATATATATATATCAATGCTTTTGTTACTATTTTATAGTAACCCTTAATGATATGTTATTATTTTATTCNATATATATATATATATATATATATATATATATATAAGTCAATGCTTTTGTTACTATTTTATAGTAACCCTTAATGATATGCTATTATTTTATTCTTACTATATGATTCTGTTAGATTATAGGCCTATTAGCAAAATTAACAGGAAATAGTCTTATCCAGGCAAAAAACCAAACCAATCAAGTCTTCATTTTTTTTTGTTCATAAACAAACACAGGGTTTGTCTTTTAAGTAAAAATAAATTTCAGACGTTTTGTGGAACTCTACAGTTTAAAATCTCGTTTTAGAGGCCCCCAACCACTTTTCATTTACATCTGCAACTCTGTCTTAATAAGTGTCCCTCCATTAATCAATTAATGTTAACTATATTTATATATATAGTACTACGGGTCAATCTGGTGTAGTATATATGTGATTATTTTAAACTAATGGATATTATAGGTAAAACCTATAGGCTTATGTTTTATTGATCAGTGGATTTGCGAAAGCTATTAAATACTGAATCTATCATGCTTACAGTGATAAGTTTAGTAAGGTATGTGTGAAATTTTAAAAATATTATAAATCACCATTGAGACTTCCGAAAGCACGATATAGATTACTACCAATAAAATATGTATTTACTCAAATAAGTATCATAACGTTTTGTAAATGTAGAATCATTAAACAGGGATAATCTTAAGTCTCTTAATTTTTTTAAAAATCTCAAAATTGGATAAACGTGACGGCTGTAGAACATAATGAGCTGAAATATGATTGTAGGGCTATGAAATAAATGTTAACATATTAGGAATTTCCTGACTTACACGACAAAAAGAAATTTAAGATGTTCGAAAACAAGTGGCTTAGGAAGGTATTTTTCCCCCCAAAAAAATGATGAAGATACTGGGGAGTGAGGGTGGTTACATAATGATGACTTACATACTCTGTATTCAACACAAGATTTTTTAGAATAATCAAGTCTCGTAGATTACAGTGGGAAGGACATGCAGCGTGAATGGAAGAAACTAGAATCTTAATCAGGGTATTGACTGATAATCTCAATGAGAAGACCTAAACGCAGATGGGAGGATAAAATTACAGTGGACCTGAAAGAGATAGGGTGTAATTAGGTGTACTGGATAGAACTAACTCAGGATGGGGATATGTGGCCTACTTTTATATGTGTTTCAATGAAATTTCGAGTTAAAATGCCACAGGGTAAGTAAGTTAGTAATCCATGACTAAAACTATTTTCAAATACTCAAAATTTCAAATCATGTGATACGATGCTTTAAATTTGTATATATACTATAAATTCCTATAAAATATATTAATATTATAGTGAAATATTATAAACGTTGGCCACAAAAACAAAATTTGTACTTTCTAAAACCTCTTTTCAAACAAGAATATTATTCAAGACTTTATATTGTATAAAGAATATCCTTGTAACGATTTAATTCCCCCAACCAACACCCCTAAAAAAGTTCAACATGCACCCATTTTATTTTTCACACATTCTTATCAAATCCTACCGAAGAGAAATGGAAATATAATCTATAATAATATGTTGGCAAGCAATGAAGCAAGAGGACCAGTCAAGAAGTCTGAAGAAAAGAAGACGGAGTATCTACAGAGTTAGTGAACCATGTAGAAGCCATTTTCTTTCTCAAACGTATGCGCGGCGATATTTCAACCCCATTACCTTTCACTGTAACTTAATGCGTAACGGATCTACTGCTCTTAACGTACGAATCTTGGATGTCAAAAATGTTACAGAAAGCGAACATAAATTTGCAACGTCATGTAAGGATATGTGTCTTATTAAAACGATGTTTTTTTAGTAATTGTTTTTCTCTCAAAAATAACTCATGATCCTAATATCTCAAATACAATGACAAAATGAAAAAAAAGAGTAATTATAGATATAAACGGTTGTAAACAAAACCTATTTGGAAATATTTAGTAAGATGACCCACGTGTTTGAGGGTTTAAAGTTCCACTATTGGGGATTATTGTTCAATCTACGGTGATCACTATTTTATATATTTATTCATTTGTGCATACATTTATCCATCTTCACCACTATAATGTATATTGCTTTAGTAAAAGTTTTAAATTTAAGGTATGCATCGTGGTAATTTAGAATTTTATCAATTTTTTTAATTAAAAAATAGTTGTATCCACTCCTATAGGACAATGGAAATGAATTAACATATTATAGTATAATATCATAAAGCTTATGGGCCTTATTGAAATTAAGATATTTAAATAATCAAATCTCATATAAGATATATATTTAAAATATTTTTAATTTTTTTGGGGGGGGTGGGGTTGAAAGTTTTGTTTGCTACAAAAACTACCCGAGTGTAATTAGATCGAACATTTGATAGATTAAATGAAAACTTTATTAGGCCTAACTTAAAAAACCCTCTACTTTTAAATATTATTATTTTTCTACCTTATCCCTATAATTTTTTTTAAAGTTATTCCTTACTAATCAATTAACATTGCACCCAAAATGTTATATTTGAGCCAAACTATTATTGTTACATTATTCTTAGCCCTGAAAGCATTTCTTACAACTTAAAATGTCTTTACTTTTTAATAAGATAAAGAACTACAATGTAGGAAATTCAATGTGAACACTTTTTTTTTTAAGATGAAAAATAGCATTCCTTCTATTATAATCGCATTAGGCAAACAACGTTAATTTGTAACACCGCATAAAAAGGTGGGTCTAGCATTCATTAATAGGTGTACCTTCCCTTATTAAAATAACACAACGTAGCAGCGCTATCAAATCATCAAAGCATCTTAAAGAAGAAACAAAACACACAACCTAGCTTTGCCTCTGCTTTGTAATAAATCTTGGAATAATTCATGAGATGCTCATAAAAGTAAACGATTATTATTTTTATTTCTCTAAACATGTAACAGAAAGAAAAAACAAATTATAGTTTATCCAATTGACGAAACCCTAACCGCATTTCAAGAGAAACAAAAATGGGATGAAAAGGATTTGAAATAACTTTAATTATTAAAAAAAAAATTGATGGAAACGTGTACTAAAAACCAAATTAAATAATAATTATAATAATTGTAACTGGAATAAAACTATGATTTTAACAAAATATGTGTTCTTCCCCTATGACTCATTATATGACAAAAATTATATTTCAAGTAGAAAAAAATAGATATAGATACACATTAATTTGAGTACGTTTCTGCTCCATGCATCAAAAGCGTAGAGGGGGGGTCTTTATCCCCCTCCCCCTGTTGTTGGACTTTTAAAGTGGTGGTTAAGAAAAAGTAAATAAGGTAGGCATTCATCATTTAAGCGCAGAAAAGTGGTGTTTAACGCTATACTAGAGTGTATAACATATAAAGTATGTCTGACTATTAATCATTATTATTTTAACTATTCAATGATGACGTTTAATTCTGTACATTTTAGCTTACAAATCACCCCACTACACACATAAATGCATACATAAACATTCCCCCTTCCCCACCAAAATACCCTTATATATAGTTTTACATAAAACTACATTGACATATTACGTCAACGTTTTACTAGAATTTTCATTTCATGACCTTGAATTAAATAAGCATTTTAAAACGTGGCGATCTTTATAAGCCTATTAGTGAAAATTATATTTGATGTGAATCAATAAATATATCCTAATCTAGACATAGTGCACCAGAATTTTTTTACAAATGTGATAAACTCACTAACAACCTATAACTCACCAAGTTTTAAACTGTGCCACTAAACAAACGTCTGTGAATTTCTGTGACTTTAATCACAGAATGGTTTGCCTCCTGGTAAATTTGTTAACATTAGCAAGGGAAACTTATATAGTTCAAATAGTTTAATCATGATTTATCCAGGCACTTGATACGAATAAAATAGCCCATTAGCCTTTGGAAGGACAATTAATAGAGTGTAATCTTATTCCCTTGCATTAAATCTGCTTTTCTGCAGCCAGTATAAAAATGTTATTCCCTCAGTGATACAAATTAAAGTTTTTCTTGGATAAGATGGACAGCGTCTAGCCCATGATGCCTTAATAGTCTTGCACATGTCAGAATCATTCCATTTTACAACCAGTTTAAGTTACTTCAACTGATGAGGAGACAAAAAAACGTAAAGAAAATTTAATGAGACCAAAAATGAACTCTGGAAAATAAGTGGGTTACCAATAAACGTGATGAGATGCATTGAATACTCCGCATTATTTACTATGAGATTTATTATTTAAAATATATATTTCACACAAATATGGGAGTGACATGTTTCAACCTTTCCTTGTATTATTAAAACAGTAATTTTTAAGTTGTACCCTATACTTTTTTATTTTTAAAATATTTAGAAACGTACAACTGGGTCGCCGCAGCGTCGTTTTATGTGAAATATTAAAATTCTGAAGCTTAGGTTGATGGTTAAAAATCCTCCAATCCTCAAATAAATTAAATTTTTAAATGCTTGCCACACAAACACTTGAAATAATTAAGTAATAATTAAGTTGTTATAAAAATTTATAGCTGCCGTTTTTTTTAATACCACGGACTTATGATATGCCCCTTCAAGTAGGCGTCACCCTTAAAAATAGGTGTCATCATGGTCTATTATTGATTCACCCTAAGCTGAGCCCTGATGTAAACAAAGCCACGTGGAAGTCAATTCTCTGATTTGCTAGTGAACGGATTTCAACGGTATCCTTTCACTAAAGAGTTCCTCTTTTGTTTTGTATTAAACTTGTTTTAAAATAATATTAGAAAATTATTATAACTAAAATCATCCCTTGATTTGATCTATAAATCACATTTTAAGCTTTGCAGGCGCTATTCAAATACCAACAAACTCCTGACTCTACGTTGAGGGACCTCCTGGTACAGTCCTTATCACATGTTAACGTCAAGTAAGCAACGGTCAGTCGACAGTTCATCTCGGAAGTGTTAAAGTAACGGTTGTGAGTGTTGAGTGCTTCCCGTCTATTTAGGACTTTTTCTGAGGTTGGCCCAAGTTTTGTTAAACACAAGACAGGACATTTAAAATAATTAAAAAATACAAACATTTGTAGTGACCTACTTTTCTATGATACTGATTATACATGGTGGAACCTTTTTTGAAATATTGCACTGGTGTTCCACCAATCATGTATGTCCTTCACGTAGTGATATATGGGAATGTTTATTTTCGTTCTCAGGTTAGGATTAACCAATAATAGATATTATATTGGTTTTAGTACCAATCTATGAAGTATATGAAGTGTGTTTTTCCCCTCTTACTGCCATTACAGTATATATTGTTAACTTAAAACTTATTGAAAGCAACAGATTGATGGAGGTATATATTAAAGAAATTCTACGGTATTTTTCTGGCAGGACGACGGAAAAAAAAAATCTTAGGTGCACTTCGTGAATTCTGACCTTCTCTTCAAAGTCAGCCAAGTGCGATTACATTCTAATGCCTTTAAGCCACACAGCTAATTGTGAATATAGAAGGTTCTTAAAAGATTTGTATATAAGAAAAATCCACTTCTAAAACCTTTTAGGTGAATTAAGATCTGCATGATAACAAAAGCAAATGGTTTGACAGCTGAAATTAAACAGAGATCTCAATTTACTCGGTAACATTTTATCAAATATGTATCATGATTGAACTAAAAAACATAAATAGAGGTGTGGGATAGAAAGGGAGGGGGGGATCAAGTAAATTTAAAACAACCCTCAATATTTCCCCACCCATCCCTTTTTAGTTCCAAGTACTGTCGAATAGATAGCAGTAGTGACTTAACACGTTCACTAACCCTCTCCTTTTCTCTCTCTCTCTTTCCCCCCCTTCTTGAAACTTACGTCGCTTCTAATAGATGACCCCAATTTTTCCTGCTTATCATATTCGAAATGAGCGCGTGATGTCACGGGCCTTTTCCACCAATCACGTGCCGGGGCAGTCAGGGCCCGGGGGCGGACCACATCCAGGGGGGTTGCCCCACTTTGACAGGGACTAAGTGGAGAAGGAGGGGCGAGTAGGCCCCCCTCTTTGGAGGGTATCCTCTTTGCGTTTTCCCTCCGCCCTAAACAAGCATGGCTTCCACAAAAAAAAATATATTTTCTCCTCCACTCACCCCCACTTTCCGCGAGATTTTCTGTCTTTGGGTCATAGTTGCGACGCATGCTGGTAGCGATGGAAAGAAAACGGCAACTTGGTGTCCTCATTTCCTTTAGTGTCACTTTTCTTGGTAAATACTAGACACTATATATTAAATAATCACAGGAGGAGAAACAATTCTTAGTAAATACACAAGATTTCTATTTTAAGGTGGGGATGTGGGGAATGCGATAAGAGGCGAATGTATTCGCAATTTTATAGCAAAACTTTTTTCGGTCAAAATAAATAAAATGTTGTTCAGTGGAAACATAAGAGTTTATTTAGTTTTCTTCACATGTTGATATCAACATTTGTTGACTATCTGTCATGAGCATAGTGGCAATAGATGAAGAAAAAAAGCTGTTATTAAATTCCAGAACACTCTTGATGGATATTCAAGAACTATTGAGGTCTCCGTGCGAAGAAAATTAAACTCTTATGATTCAACTAGAGATTTGTTTGATGTACTCTTCAGTGGCTGTATTGTCCAAGGCGCTAATCTTGTAATAGACTAGACCAGCGATGATGGGGATATCGTGGTTCGATCCCGGTCGGTTGTACTGAGGGTACATTTTTCTAAATTATTTCCCACTCTATGTCCACGCAAATGCAAGTACACATCCTGTAAATTCAACCTGTCTCATCCCTATCTTATTAGCGTAATTAGTAGGAAGCGTATAACCAATATGGGTAGTAAAACGCGGTGCTAAAAAATAAAATGTGTTGTTCAAAAATATGTTTTGACACAAAAAGTGCAAAAATATGGTCCTACATTCATGTTTCCTAAACACCCACCTTAATAAAATGGATAAACTCCGCATCGTGACACACGCGGAACAAACGTCAAACTCATCTATAAGATATTATGTGACTTAAGGGGAATCAGTGGTTTTAATCAGTGCTAAATATATTTATATTGATTTTTTAAAATGTTTTTAACATACACCTTAGCAAATGCCGGTACGGTCTAAATAATGAGGATTTTTTAAACTGTCTCCTATTTGACACCTTAGCAAATGAGGGAACATTTATTCCTTAGGTCAACCTTCATCACCCCTAACCCAATGGTAAGTGTAGAAAGATGCGGTTGCAAACAGAACACACAACTAATGTTTTGTTGTTGTTTTTATAAAGTCCATCTAGAGTCCCCTCAGTAAGGATTTAATCCGGGCCTCACTATCCGAATCCCAGAATAAGAAACAAGACTCCATCCTTTGACATTTTTACTATAATCAACATTAAGTTTAAGTTGCTATTTCATGCCTTTATGCAAAGAGCTTGTTGATAAACACGACCTTGCTTAAGAAATTACATTCAATGTTAGGACTTGTTTTAATCTGTCTGAGTAGAATTTATATGTTAGTATGATTAATATAAATTAAAGGAAGGAGAAGTATTGGAATATTGGATTAATTGAAGGAAAAAAGAAAATTCTATGAGTGGAAGGAGAAGGCAGAAGACAAAGCGCATTGGCGGTCCAAGTTCACTGACAACAGAAATGTATCTGTCGTAAGACAGAACACCTAATAATAGTAATAATAAATAATATGTAACAAATGCAAATCATTATTATGATACGGTTACAGTAATAGTTATATAGAGGCAAACATAATCACATTAATGTAATTACACTTAATTCAACTTAAAGAAGTGGTGATAATATTTTCAGCTAATGTGTGGTGTATGTAAAAAAATTTAAGGCAGTTTATTTCAATTTAATTTTGCTTTAATCACTTGGTCATCTTCAAGTTTATTTTAAAAGTGTTTTAAATTGAGTGGACTTACTTGTACTATCGTTAATTAATATCAAATTCTTGCTTATTTAGTCAGTTTATAAGATAGAATAACTAAACTTTGTCACACTACAATGTGTTTAATGCGTAGCCAAATTAAAGGTCTAATTATAATTACAATATAAACATTGTATTCTGAAGAGAATTGAAGGAAAAGTGTCCCTCAGAAAACCATTCAATCAAAATGGAATTCCCAGCATTTATTGTCTCCACCAAAGTTTCAAGTATACTAACTAAACAGAGTTTACGTAAAAACGAAATAATGTATGAAAGTTAAACTTTACACGTGTTGTCATAGTGAGTTATAGAGCTTACTTTTATGAATAAAAATGAGTTTTCTGTGTTTTGACTATCAAACGAAAGGTGTCTACAAATCTATCGGATAAAAACTCTTTATTATGAGAGACCTGAAGGTTTATCTAAATAAACATTTTTTTAAAATCTTGCAATTATGTCACTCTTTGTGCTCTAATGAATCACAAACACGTGACTAGGCATAATAATGTGTTAGAATTTTTTTTAAATAAAAAAAATAAATATTAAATGTCTTGAAAAAAAAAAGATTAAACATTTCAATTATCTTCGATGGAACCTGTCAATTCTACCAAAGTAAGACAAAAAAAAAAGGTTCTAACAGAACGACTTCTATTAGGAGAGTGAGTAGAATACAGATAAATAAAATAAGGAATGATTTAGTAGATGGCAAACCTATTTTAAACAGGTTATAGATATGAAACCACAATTTTTTTATTTGTTAACCCTTCAATGTATTTTTTTTTCACGAACAATTTACTTGATAAAAGTAATAATGTGTTCAATAACTTGATACATAGTAGTGATTGACTGTTTTGCAATAGATGGTAAAGATTTACTAGGCTATTAAGATTGCTATACACTCATTAAGTCGTGTCAACAGTTTAAGTGTAATATGTAAATGTATAGTTATGGTTTAATTTAAACACATTGTATGGCTACTTAAAGTTAAGATTGCTAAATAATAAAGAATTAATTATGCTTATTTTTAGAAAATATGTAATACCATTGTATGATATATAAAAATGTCAATATGATTAGATTAGTTGATTTCATAAAACACATAATTATTATTTAATTTGTATGGTTTTTATTACAGATTGTCTCATTTGTTAGACCTATACCTATACACACTAATTACAATAAATTGGCAGGAATGAGGAAGGCAGCATTTATAAGAAATGTATCCGAATTTACGTGTAAAAAAAGAGTGGGAACCAATTTAGTAGAAACGACTCATAGTACACTTGGCTGGTATTTGAGCCCAGAACTCCTCATCATCATAAACTCCAATAAAACAAGCTTTACATTTAGGATTATATGGTGGGCTCATCTGGGCGGGTAATACAAAGGTCCGTCTCCGTTGTTGATTGCTTAGAGAGCTCTTGAATGACAGGAGAACTTAGTTTAGTGCTGGATGGAACTAACAAATATATTCATAATAATAATAGCGTGTCTGGGCTACATCAATCTTTAACTTAGATTGCAAAAAGATTAGCCAATACTAATGTACCGTTTCCCAGGGGACGCCTGAATGTATTAATCGTACATAAGGCTCTTTTCATGTCACAATGAAATTAGGTGGTGATGATGATGATAGTGAATAATATAGGAGTGTGGAACCAATTAAGATCTTAACCTAACTTAAGCTTGACTAACAAAACCCGTGTGACCATGAGAATTGTTCCCCTTTCGTGGAAAATCGCCCAGTACCAGCCGGGAATTGAGTCCGGGACCTCTAGTCAAATATACCTTACTCCAACCGTTAAGTAAATGGTTCGACACAACCTAACATGGTATATTGTGTGTGACGAAATTTGATTAAAAGATAGGCGTATCTTCGGTGAACTTCTTTTTAAAAAATCATCCCGCCTAACCCCCCAAAACGTATACAATGTCCTTTTGCATGTCAAACAAATTACTCCTTAGATACTATTTTAATAAAATAAAACATATTTAAAAAAATGTTGAATTTTCCAAACTCGATTATCACTAATAAGCTACAGTTATTATTAATTTTATGACTGGTATATAAATAAAACACCCCTAGATATTACCCCATATAACATCTAAATATCAAGTTTCAATCGATCAAACAGTTTGGGCTGTAGTCCTAGGTACACACATAATGTCAAGACACGATGTTTTTAGGTTTGGAGGCATACAAAGCATCAGGGTCCATCATAATCTAGAGGTGGAATCGATAACGATTAAAATACTTTCTCAAAATGAGAAAGTAAAAATAAGATTTTTTTTCCTGCCCAAGTTAAAGAATATAGCCTAGACCTCCCTACTATTGCATTCCTCTTCCTTTGTATAATGTGGAGCCCTTGTTCAGTCTACTCTAAAGAGAAGAGGGCAGTGGTAAAACTGGGTGTAGTGGCGAGGGGGGTGAAGTTAGGGAGTTAGCAACAATTTGGCGTGTATTTTAATTTCCCTTGTTAGTTAGTTAGGTTGGTCGGTGTGTGGAAATGGCCCCTAGCGTAAAACCGTGACGCTGTCCTTCCCGGCTTCGACCCTTAACATAACTCCCCACTTCCCTTCCCCTTCCCCCCTGCCCCCTTTCAAGTTTACAACAGACCGACCAGCGGTGGGATAGAGAGAAGAGATTCGTACCGTATGGTAGTGGGATAAAGATGGAGAGTGTTCGCCGTACGCTTGGGATGAGAGTGGGACAAGTCCACATTGTTTTTATGTTATAATGTATCAAACATGGGGAAGTAGATTCTCTACTAAAGGATACGTTTCAACAGATGAAATTTATTGTTAAATTTAATTTGAATAAAAATCAAACAAAAATATTACAAAGCACTTGAATATAATTTGGGTCGACGATTAGACGCTCTATTCCGAGGAAAGTGATGGACAACGTGCTGAGGTTTGCCCGACGTTCGGTGGAGCTCACCTGAGCGGCACTATCTTCAAAAAATGAAAAATTGTAGTATTTAGTTGGCTTTTATTTAGCTAGTGAATATTTACTTTTCAATAAAGTGTTAGTTTCCAAGTTACTAATCATTTAATTGTTTTGGCCCCATCCTGTATAATATATTTGTAAAATGACGTAAAACCTACATAATCCCAATAATTACAGTATTACCCACTTCGATGGCCCCATGGTCTAGAGAGTCAATCTCGCGCTAAGTTATACTAGATTGCCGATGACAGAGACCGTGATTTGATCCCGGTCAGGTGAATTGATGGGGGTTTTAACTTTTAACTAAATAGTTTTACACTCTCCCTCTACGCAAATTCTGGTACATTTACTCTAAATTCAACCATCCTAATCCCCATTACATTAGAGTAATTAGTACATAGTTCTATAATCTGAATGGGTGGTATGATGAGGTGCTAAAAAGAAATTAAGATAGGGAGATATTAAAGGGAAATAACGCATCCATGTAAATAAAAAACATTATATAAAATACTGCGTTCATTTATAAAATAATAACACCATAAAACTAAATTTAGATAATTATATCTAAATGTAAATCTATTTAATCATATTTTAGGTCTAATTATAATTTTTCTTGTTAATGATTCCTTACACTATTTGACGTTTTGCTATTTTTCATGTCGAACAAAATAAAGCTCTATTTTACGAAGCTACTTGTAAAAACAAAAAGGCGTTGATTAAATCACAAGTCCCCGTAGACAACTGGTCAAGAAGGAGGATAACCCAGTGTGAGGGAATCTGGTTTGATTCCAGAAACAGAAGGAGGGCCTATTATCAATTTTGTATATATTCACACTATTAACGTGATTACATAAATTCCTGGGAGCTGTGTTCATTTTTATTGATATGTATTAACGCTTAATATTTTATGGTTGTTGACCAAGTTTAAGATAGCTTAATGTTATAGTTTATTTAAAAAGTGCTCATTACAAAGTTGTGAGATAAGTGCTTGTTGCGCCAAGGTTCAGAGGCAGATATTATTGATTTATGTGCCCGAAGCAGGCAGGCATCCTACCCCAGTAGAGCCACGAAATGCCGAGCCTTGCTCGCTCCACGCGGTGGTTTAGTGGGGGGAGAGGGGGGCAGAAGGGACCCCCTTACTCCCTCTCTGACGCCCTATCCCAACCTAACATAAAATATCGCGAAATAAGTGTTTTCTATGGAGATCCCTCACTTACACCTTCGCAAGCCTTGCAACCGGCTTTATAAAGTGCTATTTAATAGACACTAGTTCTCTTTTGCTCGTTCAAAGAGTTTTCAACACGCAATCCTATTGCGATAAATTTTAAAAGAAAAAAACTCAAAAGAAAAAAAAAAGTTTTTTTTTATATTCTCATGTTTTAATTTATTTTTCTTCGTAGCTTAATATCGTTCGATTTGTAATGTACAAAATAAGTTCATGATTATTGAAATCTATTTCTATAGTATCTTAATAATTATATTATTAAAATAAGTATCTCTTTAATTAAGGCCATAATTTCTTTATTTTAATCTATTTCCTACTATAAAATGTATGTTTCAATGCCACGTGATAGATCTTTTAAAAAAAACTGTAAATGCAAGAAAAACCCACAGATTTTGTACCTGTGTGTAGAAATATTATTGCTTCTAATCAAGAGTTTTAGATTAATATCTTCTTAGTCTTAAAACTTGATTTGATCAAAATTAATGATAAAATAATTAATAAAATAACTGCTCGTGGGTCAAGTGTGACACTTATAACCAGGGCACAAATGCTTACATTATATATTTTCATTAGTACTTCACAGACAAAGCTTATGTGTACACACATTATGTTCATGATGACCTGGTTGTTGAAATGTAAATTTTATAAAAAAAATTTTTATCATTTTGGAATTTTAGCTCATATTTTCTTTGCGTTCTTTTAGCGTAATTTTTAATCATTTATATTATTTTATTTTTAGGCATTTTTTGTAGTGATTTTTAGACATTCATGTTAAATAAGTAGTCTATGCTACTATTTACATTTTACAAATGCTCATATGCTTTCAGTACACATTTGTCGAAATAATAAGATAATATAGTTAATGAACTTTGTATACTCTTTTCTTACTTCTGAATCAGAGAGGCTATTTGTATAACAATATTATATTAACAATCAGAATGCAAGAATTTAGTTGCTTAAGGCTTTTCTTCGCCAGTATATATTTTAGTTCTCATTTTGCAAAGCACATCTTTTATTTAGTTATGTGCATTTATTACGACTCTTTGTTCATATTTTTAGGTCATTTAAAACAAATTCATTTTATAATTAATTTTTTTATAATTTTTAGGTCATCTACAGAACCCTGATAATAATTAAAAGAGTTTACAAAAAATTACTTATTTATTTTTAAATAATTATTATAAAATTAAAAAAAAAACTTCCAAATCAATTACTGCCCTTCGTTAGTTACAAAATTAATAATCTTTTGGAGGGTTAACACCACACACTAATTGTTTGATCACTATGTTCAAGAAGGTTTTTAATTTTAATATTTAATCCTCCACATTCACTTTACATTGCACATTCATTTCTCAATTTGAAATCACTAAGCTTGCTCAATTGCTTCAACTTTTAACGATTAAAAAAAGTATAAGTTTAAACCCCACAAACAGAGATTAAATTTAAAATAAAGCTTATATAGTTGGGTATGCCGGCTGTGGGGAGATTGGGGTTCAGTTACCAGCCGAGTCTACTAGAGGATTATTTTATTATTATTGTTAGCACCGCGTCTTACTACCCGTTCGGGTTATACGCACTTACGCTAATGTGTAATGTTAGGGTAATTGTGAGATGAAATCGAGGACCTACAGTTTAACGTGGAATCCGAACCACGTTAGAGGCGTGGCATTCCACACATTCACGAGTTGTGATTAATACACGTCTTTTCAGAGGTGAAGGAAGGGTTTGACAATCAGTTAAATCTGTGCCAGGACCATGGATTGAACCCCGGACCTCCAGCACAAAAGTCAGACACCTGACCCCTAGACCAACAGGTCACCCAAGGTCAATACGATCCGTGGAAAGAGTGTGAGAAACCATTTAGGAAAATCCGCCTTCAGTAGACCCGAGCGTGATTCAAACCCTGATCTTTCCGTTATCAGCAGGCCAATCTAACACGAGACACACGCCTTAAGACCGTTCGGCCTTCTGAAGCAGGCTTCATTCGTAATAAAATTGGGGTATAGCTAAGTGCAGTAGCAAGCTAATATTTTCTCCTAAAAAAATGAAAAAATAAAAAAGAATGTCTCCAAGAAAATATCAGCGTTGAACGGAAGTAAGGGGGATAAAAAAAATTGATTTCAGCACGAAGCGAGATAGAACTGGTCCGCGCACACAGAGCTCTGAAATGTATGATATATGTGAGGAAATTGAAAAGGAGGGGTGGGAGTGGGGGAGGTTTATAACCGTCTCCCCACCACCATCACCACGAGTTCATCAAAAGACTCGGCCAAGCGGAAGTGATATAAGAGACGCTCATAAATTGTGCTCCATTCAACGCCAGCGTGCTACAGATATATGGTGATGCCCTTTCGATATCAACCACGAAGGTTTATTTTTTATATGCTTTTTCCCTCCGCTTTTACCCATTGGGCAAAAGAGCTTTTTTTTAAAGAAAAAGGAGTATTTTTATATAAGTGCTGATAACAAAACTTCTATTAGAAACAATTTACAAAAAAAACGTATTTTCGTTTACTAAAAAAACCCTAGAAATTATTTTTTCTACATAACAGGAAGTAACGCATGTATGGTACTTTTTTGTTGTACCTTCTAGCCTTTTTTTAAAAAGAATTGTTCAATAATTGAAGCCAGGAGTAAATAAATGCTAGAAAATTAAATAAATCATTTAATATCATCTTTATTAGAACTGATCATATTTTCCGCAATATCATAAATGTAAATTGTTTCATTTCACGTTTGAATGAAGGAATTAGGCATACTTGTTTTAATGAAAGTGCCGTATTAGTACACGACTTATAAACTAACTGAGCCTAGGAGACAGTGGCGTGCCGTGGAGTGTTGCGAAGGTAAGCAGAGTTGGTTTGCATTATACTTGTTAATTGATCTCATCACACAGTAGAACATTCAGTGGCCAGTTATCAATAGAAAAACCATTCCCAGATGGGGTGAGAGCATAATCGCAGCTAAAGTTTTGACACACTCTGTATAACATGTCAACATTCCACGACACGACACAGCAAGTACAACAACACAGGTTAGTATTCGAAATAATAGCTAACCGTCCCTGTGATGTAGTGGTCAGTGCACCTAACTACGAACTTAGGGATCCCGGGTTCGATTCCCGGCTATTACCTTGGGTATTTTTTCCTAAAGGGGAACTTCTTCAACGTTCACGAAGTTTTTATTAATTAGGATTTTGTGTTTAGGTGTTTCCACTGGTTCTACACCCTCCTACTCACTATCACCACCCCTTATTAACGGGATATGAAAAGAGCCTCCAAGGTAAAGGATGTACGATTAGTACACGTGGACGATTGACGTAGGCTAATCACATTTATAATTACAATATGTAAGTAAATACGACTTAATTTCAGCCCGCCGGTAATAGAACCCCGTCCTTACCTCGTGGGTCAGAGTTGACCATATACCAGTCAAACACGTCGATACTAAATTATCGTGGCTCGAGCCATGGTGTTCTGTACGTGCTGTGAGCCTCCACCTTACCACGACACCGGAAGAAAAGTTTCCTTCGACTAAACTCATGGCCATACCCCTCACACAAGGTCTTTCATATGCGAAACTGGCTCAATCTATTCGAGTTTAGGTAGGTGTCGTTTTATATTTGGTATAGCACCGCGCATCTGACTATGAAACTGGCCCGTTCCATTCGAGTTTAGGTAGGTTCGTTCTATATTTGGTATAGCGCCGCGCATCTGACTATGAAACTGGCCCATTCCATTCGAGTTTAGGAAGGTTAGTTCTATATTTGGTATAGCACCGCGCATCTGACTATGAAACTGGCCCGTTCCATTCGAGTTTAGGAAGGTTAGTTCTATATTTGGTATAGCACCGCGCATCTGACTATGAAACTAGCCCATTCCATTCGAGTTTAGGAAGGTTAGTTCTATATTTGGTATAGCACCGCGCATCTGACTATGAAACTGACCCAATCCATTCGAGTTTTAGGTAGGTTCGTTCTATATTTGGTACAGCGCCGCGCATCTGACTAAGAAACTGGCTCGTTGTCTCTTAACAGACTGAATTGGTAGTGATGGGAGGTTGAAGTTCGAATCACAACCAGGTGTGGTAAGTGATTCTAGATATATTATTTATCTGTGATTTCTCACCTCTTTACCACGCAAATAGTACTGTGGGTGTACTTGCTCTGGACTAACTAGGCTCTATGTCTTATCCGCTTCGGTTGCTGCATGGGGCTAAGGCGTCACTCTCGAAATATAATTTAGGCCTATTAAACTGCCGATGATGGGGAGATTGTGGCTCAATCCTGGTCGGGTGTAACGAGAGTGTTTTTTTCTAAACGTTTTCCCACTCTTTTCTTTTTATTCGCGCAGGTACGGGTACACTTAATCTAAATTTAACCCTACTCATTCCTAGCCCATTAGCGTAATTATTAGTCTACATAAGTGTACAGCCCGAACGGGTAGTAAAACGTGGTGCTTAAAAAACAAACAAAAAACTTGGCCTTCCCTACCTGGCCCTTAAGGTAGGGTAGAAGAGAGCTACAGGACTCGTGTTAAGGTCCACCTTTTTTTTACAACCAAACAATTTTTTGGACAATATAGATAAAATAACTTATTGACTCAATATATAGGCCTACGACTAGTTTAATTCTCGACGTGTGGTAGGCAAGTAATCTTACCAGTTTTTAAATAGCCTACTTTTCGTGAGCATCGCAGAACTTGATTAATATTACATTTTTAACTTCACTTAAAAAGTTTTGTCTAAATTCCCTTTGTTCATAACAAGTATTAAAGAAAGATTAATTATATCTTCATGTAGAGAATTAAACTAAACATAGATTATTTAGTGAGGCATTATTTTATTTATTTTGTCCGAAATAAGTTTATTTTATATATAAATTGCATAAATACTTATTTGACCCGTCTTCCCATCTTTCCCACTTGAAATTAAACAGACTTGTATTAGAAATTAATTAGACTAGTAAAAAAACAATTAATAAAAAAGAGTTATCTGTCCCAAAGTAAAGGCCGGCACACACAGGATGCTAAGCTGAGCTAAGCAATTAAGTTAAGCAATGGTCCCTTTTTACCCTCCTGAATTCAGTGTTGTTTATTTCTATTCTGCTAAAGTGAAGTTAAGCTGTGGTGTTCTCCAAAATATCTTGTTTGAGCTCAGATGATAGTACTGAGGAAGAGAAGATGGTGTTGTTAGCAGCCGTTTTAGAAGATAGGAGGTGGAGGTTTGACTTTTTTTCAATTAACGCTTCCATTTTAATATAAAAATAATTATCAAATATAAAACTTAAATAGAATATTACTTCAATACATGTGAAACATACTGAAAACCAAACTTCAACACTTCTTTGGTAACTTTAGCCTAACCAGCACAGCTTCTGTTCAACACGGATCCCAAGCTGCGCTATACGCATGCGCAACGTAAGATGACTCAAGATGGGAGATGGAAAAACTGCCCGGCCAGCAATCGGGAAAAAAACGTGGCAAGGCATAGCTTAGTTTAGCTTTCTGTGTGAACCAACACATTTAAATATATGGTCCGCTATTTTTCCAAACAGCAGAGCTATTCTTATCTTAGCGTTATGTGTGTACCGTCCTTAAGAAACTTTCTACCGTTGTATCTATTCTAAACAAAAAGTTCAACAAGGTTAGCTTAAGTCTTAAATAAGAAAGTCCGAAGCGTGTTGAGTCCCAGACTTACTTTGCCCAGTTGAAAAGAAATCACGCGTACTCTTTCCCGTTAACCGAGACAAGGAAGTATATGTTAAAACTTAATTGGCATGACCGATGATTACAAAAGTGGAACAACGGGAGAATTCGTCCTTCAACACTTCTTCATCCATTTAATTTCATTTCTCAACTCATTTAACTCGCGTTCAATCATTCTTGTTAACAGGTGTGTCGTTTGGTCTAAGCTTCATCCGAACAAAAAAGAAAATAAAGACGCAGCTAAAAGCCCTTTCCAAATATCACCATCCCGTGAAGACCTCACATTTTATTGACTTCCTCCTAAAGTCTTGGTTTGTTTAAGAGCTAAAATTTAATATTAAAAAAAGATAAAAAAAGAACCACGGAATAATGAAGTTTATGTTTCTTTCTAGTAGTACATAGTGCAAGCTTTGAGAAGTCATATGAGACTTACAAAACATGTAAGGGAAGCTCCGAACACTTTTAGAAAGTGATAACACATCCCCCCCTCCCCCGCCCCCTTCCAACATCCTACTTTAAACACCACAAGTCGATAGTTTATTAGAGTCGCGTGCCAACATATTTAAACGACCGTTTAAAACGCCATTATTCCCTCCCCTTCTTTCCCTCCTGGTTCGTTCCCCCTTCATCATCCTTTTAACACAACTACCAGCATGTTTATGACCGGTCATAAAAATGTAAGCACCTAGTAAAAACCTCAGTAGCCCAAGCCGTAAACTTAAATCATCCTCTTCTTTTTTCCTAAACAAAACACTTCACAGCCATTTTAAATGGCCATTTCGTTGTTTGGTCGATATATTTTTTTTTATGTATGTATCATCTCTTTCTTTCTCTCACTCTCTCTCCTTTTCCTATTCCCCTCGAACGCTCTTTTCATTTCTAACCCCTCACAAGGTTTCTTTACCATCTAGTTCCAAGCCCTTCAACTAGATAGCAGCTCCATAGATTCTCTCCACCACCCCTCAAACACTTCCTCTTTCTCCTTCTATCTTCCAACACCGTGACTGTTTCTCTCTGCCTACGAACATTATTTGACACTCAAAGCTTTTCATGGCAGGAGCCACGCTACTATAAATCATCTTGTCAAGCGGCACCGACTAAGGCGGAGTTAGTAGGCTCTGTATTAGCCAATAATAATACGTTCTCAGGACGGAAGCCATCTTGGATTTTTAGATGATCGTGATGCTATGAAAACGTTACGTTCCAGAGTATTCTTTTTTATTCACCCCAACTTGTGACTTGGGACGCGGGCTTTATGAAATGTTGTTGGAAGTGTTCTAATATAACTAGAAGCACGTGTCTCCCACGTGTGAAGCAAACGTAAGAATACTTGAGTAGAGTTCTGTAGCAAGCGTGATATATTTGACTCATACAAGCGTTGATGGTCTGAATGATTTTTTTTACATTAATCTATAAAAGTTATTTAAAAAAAAGTATATAATATTTCAGTGTTCAAAATTAATAGGTACCGTATAAGTACAATTTATGTGTATAGTCAAACAATTATATCAGTTATGCGATTTAATGAAACTCTAACTTATATTTGGGCTTCCTCATCCTAATAATTTGGCAAATAATTTTGTTTAGTCTAATATTCAACTATTTTGCCTACTAACTTAAGCCCTATATTTAAATAGTCTATTTGCACGTGAATAGCTATATTTAAATTTCTGTAAATTTAAACAGCATTAATAAGCCTACATTTCATTTTTAAACCATTAAATATGTTAATATCTTAATTTGGGAAGTTCTCAAGCGTATGGACCTATTTTAATGTTGACCTACTTAGCCTACTAATTTAAGTTTAAAAATCCTTAAAAATATCAGCCTTTCAACTAACAATTGATTATTAATTTAGTTATTCCTTAATAGGGTAAAACTAGTAAGTGACTAAGCAGAAACAAAAATTGTGGGTTTAAGTAGTTTGGTGGACTATGAGGTAATAAATATAATGTAATAATGCATTATATATAAGCCTTTATACATTGTTCATTACTACATATAAATATAAAAATAAAGTAAATTGAATTATTTAGGGTTGAATAGTCTAAGCTACCCTAACTGTGACAGTCCATTAACACATAAGCAACAAATAAATATTAATATTGAATAAACTAGTGGTAGGTGTGAAGGCATTAAAGTTAGTTGTAAATTGAAATCAATTTACAATAAGTATTCAATTATTTAACCTTATCTTTACAACCAAAAATAATATTTTTTAAAAGGTAGTATGTTATATTGAGTTTAATGAAATAAACTATTGATTCAAAAATTGGTAATTGGTAGAATAGGCTAAGTTTGAATAATAAACCTAGCTAGAAATAGTGATGGTATAATATATACTGCTATTAGTTTTAGTTACCCTTTAAGTGACTTCAATTTACAAACAACTCATTTCAGTGGCGCACCCAGAGAGTTTATTTGGGAGAGAGCTGGGGGCGTGTATTGAAACAAAGCTATTTTTTAGTTTCTTTTTCCCAATTGAAAAATTGTAAGTGATATTTTAATGTAATTAATGTTTAGAGTAGCCTATTAAATCGTGAGTATGGTATTAAAATGTTCCCTACACTTTCAACATATCTTCACTTTACCCAACTGGGTGCGCCAATTTCTTAAAATAAAATAAAAATATATTTTAAAGTTTTATATTCAACCACGATTTTTTATTGTTTTCCACTTTTGTTGCTTTTCAAACACATCATATTTGGACAGCTTTCACAATACACTAGATATTATAATTATTATAATGGTTTTTTTTCTTTTTGGACTGGGACATCTACAATTATACGAGCATTAATCCTAAGTTTTAATTAGGTACAGCTACCTAGAAGAGAGGAAAAGGGGGACAAACTTTGCACTTAATAAATGACGGAAACTATGTGTTCCTCATGACGAAATTAAACTATAGCAAGAAATAATGATTGGTGACAAATTTGAGGTATATCAATGTCTAATTATATTTTTTTATTTTAACTCTATGGTTTGTTCAGTTTATGTACACATTAATAAAAGGATTTTAATTGAAATAACGCTAGTGGTACGTGTATTTTGTAAAGAAATAGGAGACTACCACAAAATTAAAAATTAATTCATTTGTAATGGTTTTTATGTACAGACTATGTATGTCGAAAGCTATGATTACCTATATCTTTACTTGTGTTTTAAAAAATTAATTGTATTATTTTATTTTTTAAATGATTTATCGCTTGTAAAATAAAATAAAAACATTCAAAAATATGTGGCTAGAACATTCGTATACGGTGTGTATCTTATTTAATAAGCTGAAAGGCTTTTTCTAGCTGCAGATTGAATCAATGAGTGGATCTATCTATAGGCTATAAGAAAAGAAAGTTCTAGACCATAAAATATATCTAGATATGGGTTATTCAACATCAATAGTAGTTGAATTTAAAATAATCTAAAATTTAATCAATAAGGTCAAAATATAGGCCTAAATAATAAATTTATAGATCTAGATTATTGTTATTAAGGAAATAAATAACAGTGTATTTAGAAATAATAAATGTGTAGGACTATACGTTTTTTCAGTATAATATAAAATAGCCTGTGCCAAAAAATAGTTATCAACAATCAATCGTTATAGATGTATGAATGGTTCTAGGTGTAGTCACGTTAATTATGTATTTGTTTGTAAATTGTGCAATATGTTTCTTTAATTCATTAAGATAATAAACAACTCGTTAATATTACATAAGTAGTGATCTTCAATTTAATATAACATTATAACTTTTTTTTTTCAAATTTCGGTAAAACCAAAGATTTATGTAACTATTTAATTTCTTACGAAGTAATTTTGTATTGATTAAAATAAATGGTTGGAGCCTAAACTTATTAATTAATCTTTCCTCTCACTATTAAAAAAAAATCTAATGTAAATATATTGAGAGTAGGCTCCCAAATACATTGAATTGCTTTAGCAAAATAAGTCAATTTCCACGATAATCATATTGTCTATTGGTAAAAAATGGGTAGCCTGCTACATTCTAATCACTTGGGTTATATTATGGTTTAATTTACAGTATAAGGGTATGTGTGAATTTATTTCAAAATATTGAATCTTATTTCGCAGCTAAGCCCTAATTATATAACCAACAAATAGATAATTAATGTGAATCCAACTAGAAACTAACTTGAACACAAAATTATCACCACTCAACAAAACCTTATATACAAAAAAACAAGACTTTATATTTCATAAGAAGCTTATTGTAAAGGTTTATAAATTTAAGCCAGGTATAAATTTTAAATCAACTAAAAAAAATTGTTTTGTATTCAACGGTATTGATGCAAATAGAATAATTTTACAATAGAAAATTCATAGTTTGTTTTAATATCTTATCAAGATCTTTGTAAGAGTACGTCAATTATACAATTGTGTCACAAGATAAATGAAAGTAAAACAAGAGTATAAACCGAAAGGATAGTAATACGCGGTGCTAAAAAATATAATATAAAACAACATGGATTCCCAAGTTTAAAAATACTTCATTTAGTCTTGTTTGTTGTAACCAAGTGCATTAATGATGTAAAGGGAAAAAAAAACATTCCTGTTTGCTTACTATTTGTAAGATAGGCCTTCATAATATCAGACCTACTCCAATATAATACATAAAAGAAAAAGTGTAGGTCTATTTGTTTGAATCATGTGGTGTACTTCTCTACTATCTTAATAATTTAGTAATTTTCAAACTATTAGTTTATCTAGATAAGCAAGGAATGTTTTATTCACAAATTTATTTTTAAAAACTATTTAATATGTTCAAGCCACATAAAATAAACAAAACACATAGTAATACTTAAATTTTACGTATATAATGTTTTAAGTTGTTTGAAAATCTGATAAAAATCATTGTTTTCTTTGTTTTACAACCTTCAGTCTTGGACGCTTTCTTTGTTTAAACTTTTTTTTTCTGTATTGAATGTATTTTATACCTAACTTTTACGTATATTTGTGAATGGATTCTCAGTATATATATATATATTTTTTTTTTGGTAAAAATCAAGGATCCACTGTGGATTCTCAGTATATATATATATATTTTTTTTTTTGTAAAAATCAAGGATCCACTGTTGTTTTTTATTTTTTGCTTTGTTTTAATTTGGACAGAAACGTGCGATGCTATTATAGACATAACTTGAGGAACTGTGAGAATTTCGCACGATGCCGCCAAGACAATATTTTATTTTATGTTAAAATTTTCAAAATAACTTCTGGATTGGTATGTTTCATAGAAATGTAAAATTTTTTGTTGCTTTAAAAGGTTTTATTTTACAATGACTACACATGAGTGATCAAATAAGTCGATTTAATGCAAATTACTTTTGTTTTACTTTAAAGCCCAAAGCGGAAAATATGCATTTATTTATTTTGATTAACTTAGAAAAAAGTTTTGTGTTTGAAAATAATTTTTAATGACTGCGTACTTTCCAATGCTTTGAACAATAGGCCCTACTTTATTTATATATTTATACGTATTTTCATTAAATAGCTTATACAACTTGACAAGACACACAATATTTATAATATATCGAATTCTTCCTTTTCCGAAAATAATATTTATTTTTTACAAACACGACAAATAATTTAATAAAAAAAATTCCATAATGTTTGAGAGTACCGCAGTTTTTTGCCATTAAATTATTTTATTATAATACAGTATTTAAATAGCGATTGCTCTCAAACATAGTGAAATTTTTATACCATTCACACATTCGTTAATGTACACTGTAAAAAAATTAATAAAACAACCAAAAGTTATTATCTCGCAAATTGAATTTTTTTAAATTATTCAGATTACATAAACAGTGGGGAAGGCGTTTAAAATACGCTAATCCCGGGAATACATTCTTTTGATTACAGATACAATATCTTATCAAATCACAAAATATTTATCTAATATCTGAGGTCATCTAGACAACATTTTACAGTTTCTGTAAGAGAAAAAAATTATACGTATATTTGTATAGTACTTATAGTATAGATAAGTAATTCAAAGCTCGAATTTGGATTGATTTACTGTACGTATATAAATTTTATATTAATATTATTGATCTCTATAAAGGACAAATTCTCTTACGTATGTTGGTTGCGATTATGTTTGAACACAATATTACACCTCAAAAAAATATTCTATAAATTACGGATCTGTGAATGAATAATCGAAGAAATATATTTATCAACAACAAATAACTACATTTACGAATTGTTTACTTTCATCACATTTAACGTCAACCTCTTATAAGAAGGCCTAAACGACTAAACCTAAAATTAGGTTTCACAGTTGGCTGACTATTTGTATACAAAATAGTGTTATTTATTTATTTTATATTCCTTAAAAGTTGATTTTTCATATTAAAAAAAAATAATTTGAAACAATTTACTTCCAAAGTAATAACAAAAAATAATATAGTAAAGCATCTTCAGCAATACTTAACAACTTAGAAAATGACTTAATATTAATAAAGTATAGGCCCAAATACGAAACGATTTTTAAAATAATTAATTTGTTGGTTTATAAAACTGATTTAAAATATTCAGATATATATTTATTACTGTTCATACAATTTTGACCGTTTAGTTGAAAACTAAGAATACATTCGTCCTCAAAACTTTATTACCTAGTTCTCGCTAAGTAGTTTACTTTTATTATAAAAAAATTAATAAGTGTACAAGTAAATATGAATATGTATTCTCAGGCAAGCAGGTATAAATTAATATTTATTTCCCAATTTATGTGATCGATTCTATTGAGTATTTTAATTCTATTTAGATTAAAAAGTAGAAATCTAACGTGAAGTTAAATATATTTATTTTATGTAGTCAAATTAGAAAGTCTATTAGTTTTGTTATTTATAAAACTATATGGGTTTAGATAGTAGGCCTAATTATTTTTCAACTTATAAATAAAATGTACCATTCATAGATGACTATGCAGATTCAAATTATTTTAGTCACAATTTAACAGATAGGTAGTTTTGAAAAAGATTAAACAATTTTTCAAATAACAAGGTCAAAATGAAAGTTAAGACTTAGATAAGCTGATCTAGAAAAATAGATACAAATTTAATTCATAAATCAAGTAAATAACTTTTTCGAGTATTGTAGGCTTTTTTATCTATAGAAAAATATTGAATTATTGAATATTAAATGTAAAGAATTAAATATCCACAGTAAGATATATTATCTAAATAAATTAGGTGTAGCTTACTGTTAAGGTATTATTAAACACAAAGAAACATTTTAAAAAGAAAAATTATTTTTAATATACATATAAACAATTTTTTTTATTATTAAATTTCCCACACATCAATAAATAGTTGGCCTGAAATCAAAATTTTACAATTGGTCTTAAAATGGGACTAAAACATCTGCATAAACAACCTACATAGTTTAAAACGAAGTTGAATATAACGCAACTATGAATCAAAGTAAGATCAGTTATTTATGGCACACACATTTACAATAAAATGTATACCAAGAGTTTAATCGCACAGCCTTGTTCAGTAAGATAAGTTCCTGATTTGATAAGTCGGAATAGACCTACACATCAGTTGTATATATAATTTTAGACTATATTGACTTCCAATTATAAATATTTTTTGCAAAATTAATTTTAATAAAGCGCAATAAATGAGTTTTAGGTACTTTTTCTAGAAAACACAAAAGTAATATTCTATTAATATAGCTACTTTAATTTAGGCTATTATATTTATTACAAACTATTTAGTAAGTTTTCTATTTCTTAAAATGTTGTGCATCAATCAACTTTTAAAGACACGTCAACATTGAAACATTAAAAATATAAAAATATCGACTGACCTTAGAAATTCCGATGCAGTGTGTGATTCCGGAAGTGAAGCGATTCAAACATTCGATTAGATTGACTAACCGAATGATGCATTCGATTCTTCTAGTGTTATTGTTAAGTCGAACGAAAGGGAATTAACGTAACAAAACGAGAAATCATCCGCTTAGTAAACCCTCCCTTCCAATGCATACTTAACGAGTATTATATTAAATATATAAAGTAAATAATTTAAGATCAAGTTTCCCTAAAAAAAAATTAAATACAATTTCAGGGTTTGTTTTTTTATCGCCAGCCACAGTTCTATGTACTTTTTTTTAATACATCTAAATATGTATCTAGCAGTATAATAATGGAGGGATGATTTACAAGTTTACGTATATCAATTCAAATTATATCGAATTTTTTAGAAAAAAAATTCAAGAAGTCATGATTACGTATAACGTTTTGGAAAATTATGTTCAATGTTTTAGACTTGATTGTAGGTTAATTATTTAGGATCTTTCTACCAACATTATTTCTGAATAAATTTATATGGGTTTATTTTAAATTAACTACACATCTATCGAGAACTTTTTAGTTTTAAAGTTTCAGGTATATATAATGGGTTCTTAGCTTTCTTAGCTGAATTCAAGATAAAATAAAAAAATTGTTAAACAACTGTATTAATGTAAAAAAAGAAGAAAAAAATTGCTTTTCGGTGGCGAGATGGGACCAAAAACTAAGTGGAGAAACCAACACATTCATTTATAAAAATATACATGTCCCTGATAGCTAAAGACAAGAAAAAAGCTGTCATGGATTCAAAAGAGAGCTACATTGATAATCGAAACTAAAAAAAATAAAATAATTAAGAAATCCAAAGTTAACAACTAAGAGGTTCTTTCGGTTATAAATTAATAATAATATATAATCGTCAATAAAATTAATTTACGTTTTAGTGAAACTGTACACGTAATTCTAATTCGTACTTAAAACAATCGAAACGAAAAAAAAAATATTTATATTATAAACATCGTTAATTACACAAGGAAAATATAATATTTGGTTCCACAAGAGTGTTCCTGTTGATAGAGATTCTCTTCTTATATTTTAAATGACTATTTTGTTCACTTTTATGAAAAAATTCAGTACATGTTTATTAATATTTGTATATAAATTAAAAAAAGGGACTATCTTGTTGAATTTATATAACATGTATATTTTTTTTTCTGTTTATTGTGGCGAGGTTTGCGGCGTAATGTCTGAACCGGCGTTCCCGTCCCCATTTTGACCCGATTCGGGTTTCGTTTTATTCTCCTTCTTCCACTTCATCCTCCTGTTCTGGAACCAGATCTTGATCTGACGCTCGGTGAGGCACAGCGCATGCGCGATCTCTATCCGCCTCCTCCTGGTCAGGTACCTGTTGAAGTGGAACTCTTTCTCCAGCTCCAGGGTCTGGTACCGGGTGTACGTCTGACGACNAAAAAAAAAAAAAAAAAAAAGATAAATCAAAACTAAAAAAATGGTAAATAAGTTGACCAGTGGCACCTCCTGTAACAAAAAAAAAAACCGTGGGAAAACCTTCATCAAAGAGTTGCCACACTTTAATATAGGACCAAGCAAAAATGTATATCAAGGTGGATCCCAACTGCAGCGTGATACTGCATCTCACGTTTTATTATTTACATATCACCAATCACACCGGACCACGCTAAACGGCGGCAAGGATTCGGTGGAGAGAATAAAACGTGCCGTGACGCGCAGTGCGGTGAAGTGCCTTGCTCCTGCGGAAGGGGGGCCTGTACCACCGGAAGATCAGAGGAGATTGGGCTGGTTCGTTCACTGTCCTATCTGACATCCAATATATTCATACTTTCTATATATTGGTTGAATTAAGTAAATGTGTTAATACTTAAACCATAGCTATGTTAAATATATATTTAATATGTTCAATGAAGATAAACTATGGCTATAGCACGAATGGGTAGTTATGAATTAACAAGTCTAGTTTCTGAATTATATTAATTACACTTACAAAGATGAACATTCACCTTACATTAATTAGTCTTACAATTATATTTTGAAACGTCAACGTTTTCGGGGATGTTTTTCTCGTTCTTTAACTTCACATAGTAAAATTAATTTGCAATAACATCTGACATAACTGTGCTAGTCTAACTACTCTTGGATTATAGGAATAAAGCTGAACGTGTGGACAGCCTTAAATGTTTTTAGAGACAATAACAATAATTTTCATTTAATACACTTAATAAAAAAATAGTCTGGTTGCCCTTCTAAAATATTAGCACTACAAAAAATAAACAACAATCATGAGAATACACTAAAGCCTGCTTCAAAAAATACAAATGCAATCTGATGGAGAGTCATACAAAATTAACTATGGTAGGATTCAGTTTAGAAAAAATCAAGACAACTTTTTGTGGTAATTAGTAACGTTAGAATCTGTAATGCCGGGATCACGATCAACTTAACGTTAACTTAACATAACTTAATGTAACGTTCACTTAAAATTAACTTAATTTATGTATGATCACGATTCACTTAACTTAACAACTCGAGCCAAACATATGCAATCTCGAGTATGATCTGTGGTTTTGTACTATTTGTAAAGTGATGATCTGTGAATGCTTACAGTTTTCGATCAATATAATAAATATCTGTTACTAGACTTTTTTGATAAATTTAGTTCCCTATTTTAGTTTAATTGTTTTGTTTCAATGTCTGATCACTAGAACTTACGCTAAAGAGTAAACATTGGTCATAATACCAACAAATGAATTACTAATTAGCCCTGTAACTGTCACTCGTATGATGATTGGCTGGATAGATCACGTGATACCGTTCAAGTAACGTTCACTTAAAGTAAAATATCTCCCAAGACATCTCTTGCGTTAAATTAACTGCAAGTCAACGTTAAGTTAAGTGCATCGTGATCGCTTCCATTTAAACACACGAGGTCATTTACGTTAAGTTACGTTAAGTTGATCGTGATCCCGGCATAAGAAGAAACCTACACTAATTTAACAATAGCAGCCCATGTTTTAAACCACTACGAGATATACTCTATCTTTGAGACCTAATTGATGTAATGATTGCAAACCTGACTTTGATCCATACAGCCAGTACTCAATCCTGACTTGTTTCAAAGAGATTTCTTTTCCCTACATCAGTGGCTTAAAACCTCTATCTAAACAAATTCTGGTAATACTTTATAATTTAATCATATTATCATCCTGTGTACTTATATTAGTGTAAACTGTTACATTCAAAGATAGAAAAAAATGTTGACATTAAATTTCTTCAAGCTATAAGCCTATTATTATTATAATTATTAGTAGTAATAGTAGTAGTAATAACAAATTAAAAATATGGAGCATCACTTAAAATATATATAAGCTTATATAATTTTACAACTTGAAATTTAAGTACCATAGTATGCGAAGTTAATACAATTTGACCTACTTCGATGGCTGCGTGGTCAAAAGCGCTAATCTCACGTTGGACTAGATTGCCGGGAGATAGGGGGGCTCGATCCTATTAGGTGCACTGAAGGGGATTTGTCTAAATAGTTTTCCCACTCTCCCTCCATACAAATGTGGGTGCATTTAATCTTAACTAAGCCTTCTAAATTCCTAAGTGATTAGTGTGATTAGTATATAGATGTAGTATAGTAATACGTGGTTCTATAACAAAATATACATTTAAAAAAACCCTTCCAAAATGTAGGCCATTTGCCATTTTTTTTCACTATCACTTTAGACAATACTATCAAGTAAAAGGTTTATAAATATTAAGATTTAATAATGGGCCGTATGTAACTCAAAACGGAAAATTTGAACTATTATTATTATTATTATTATCACGTCTTACTACCCGTTCGGGTTATGCGCTCTTACGGTAATGTGTAATGGTTAGGGTGATTGTGAGATGAAATGGAGGACCTACAGTTTAACGTGGGATCTGAACCACGGTGGAGGCCTGGCATTCCACACATGCACAAGTTGTGATTTATACACGTCTTGTTAGAGATGACGGAAGGGTTTGGTAATCAGATAAATCTGTGCCGGGACCGGGGATTGAGCCCCTGACCCCCAGCATAGTAAACTGACACCCTAACCCTAGACCACCAAGTCACCCAATTTGAAGGATGTTTTAATACAAATGAATAAAATGCTTACTATTTGAAGTGACTCTAAATTATACATAAGTTATTGTATTGTTTACGTTATATTTAATTATAGGGCCTATATATATAGTTCTAGATATTAATAAACTCCCCCTTGGCTTAGAAGCTCATCATTATTCAAATGAGGTCAAATTAGGTGAGGTACGACTAGTTAAATATTTATGTTGTTAATGAATGGACTAATCTTATAATTTTATCTTGAACAATATACATATTAATACAACTATGGGGGGTTAGTAATATTTTGGAAATTTTCTATTTCCAAAATTAATTTTATGAACAGACTGTATAATTAGGTATCTGACGTGCCCAGAGATCATCGATACCAATTTAGCATGCTAGGTTTGTAATTTAAAATAATAATCTTAAAACTACATGTAGTATTATCGGTTTCAAAATTCTCTGACTTAAACTATCTTCACCAACTAACAACTTAAACCCTCGATTATATTATTAGCCGAATTCTAGCATGGACATTAATACCCCATTTCCCCTGATAAAGTTATCAAGTATCGCTCTTCCTTTGAAATAAAAACAAAACAAAACGTTAGTACCCTAGGACTGGATTAAACTTAACTAAACACATTTTGTTCATATTGTGAATAAGTTTAAAAACAGAACGTTTATTTTAATGATAGCTTTCATTGGCTTATTAATATATAAATATTTTTGTAGATTACTATCACAATAATAACACATTTCGATCATGTTTAGAAGAAGGCCAGCAAAGCAAAAAAAAAAATGCATCGAGAAAAAAGGAGGAATAGTCTTACAAGAATTGCAAATGGGAGGAGTGGTTGAGTTAGAAATGGTTTAGCAATTACTTGGGTGTTGACTGGTATGAGGAGATGATATGTTCTTTCTTTTATCTTTCTTTTTTTTGTTTCCTGTATATTGTATGGGTGTGTTAAACATGCGTTCCCTACTTTTCCGGACATAGCTAGACTTGTCAAATCATTCGGCTAGCATGAATATAACAAATTGCGGTGTTTTTGCTTTGTTCAAATAAAATAATCAAGTAATTAAACATGATATGTATAGTGAGTAAATAATAAATAAGCTCGTTATAAAATATTGTTTAAATTAAGCGAACGTTATTTTGGTTTCAGTAATACATAATAACTGTCATATGAACGTGAACTAATATTATTTAATTATAAAGCCAAGACATTTTATAATATGTGATTTATCACCATAGTTAAAGTAAACTCTCCTATAGTTGATAATTTACATAAGATAAAGTATTCAACTAATGAATATATAAGCTTAAGACGAACTATGAGGGATTGTATTTTATTATTGATTTACATGGTTACTTATTTGTCAAATATAACCTACTCAATAAAACGTGACATGGTCGCAGCAATGTAATATAATCAGTCTAATTGTAAGCAGCGTAATATTTTAAGATAATTAGAGAAATAAAACGCGAACCTCGTAGAAAAATTCCAGGTATAAAATCCATTACAAGTGTATTTATTTCTTAATGTTCCTAATGTAATTTCCTAATGTATTCTACATCTTCATGTTTAACTTTAATATATTATCATAAAAGGAATTCTTTGAAAATTTATAAAAATTATTAAAATAATTTTCTTATTTTCCTACTTCAATCTAGGTTATCCTAAACTGTTGCTTTTCATAGAAATGATCAATACCCATGTAATAATACTAATAATAGAATCTAATTTTATCAATGTTAGCAGCAAAAATATAGTTTTTTTAAGGTTCCTTCCCACTAAAATCCTACTATAGTTGTATCATTGTTGAAAGAGTCTTTTCTTATCTGACTGTCTAAAAAATCCTCTCAAACCTATTTCAGAGTGCATGTGTTCCTCCTTATCGGACACACACAGGACCGGATGTGACAGCTGAAGAAGCTGATTATAGTAATTAATGGTGCGTTTTTATCATAAAAAAGTAGCAATGTCTTTAAAAATGTTTGTGCCGATAGCTGATACGTAATGAATATCAGCTATTTATTTTGAAAGGTAGGTGTGAGCTTTGGACAGCTGGAAGACATTGGGATTTGTTTTTATCAACGTTAATTATTCAATATTTTTTGTACACGCTCTAAATTATATGTTTATTACGATCTTACTATATAATTCAACATAACAAAAATTCATACTTTAGCAAGCTTGACCCCTTAGACTACGGGAACCACATGTGTGAAACAATATGTTTATGAGATCCCAAGAGTTACATACTTGGGGAAATAATAAGGGAGAAACTATCCTTAGAGCACTGGGCAGAAACGCAAACCTCTAATCAAAGCTTTGAAGGCAATTAATACTTTGATGAGCCTGACAACTTAGACAGCGTGAGCCACACGTGTAACATATTAGTGCTAAACCTCCCACAAGAAAAATATATTAAGGGGGGGGGATACCCTTAAGACACTGGGCCAAGACGCGAACCCAAACCTAAACGTCACCGTCAAATCGTACTTTGACAAACCTACGCCTTAAAGTGCGTGAACCACCTGTGCAACATATTTTCTCAAAATTACTCCCACGCTAGAGAACATATGGTCGATAATCCCAAAACATGCGTAAAAAAAGTTAAAAGAATGACACCATCAGAGACAATGGTACTTGAGTTGTTCCCAGCCTGCGAGTTTTGTTGTAAAAGGGAAGTGGGGGGATCGGGAGGCGATAGGGGGAGGGTTAAGGAGGAGGACAAATGGGCAAATCTTCCTCAAGGTGATTACGGCATTAGTCACCGAGGGGCGAAAGATGACAATGATCACGTCCCCGACAACAACGTTATTAGAAGTCCCTCGTCTTGAAAGCGGGAATAAACTTAAGACACGCTTTTTGTTTGTTCTTTTGTTTGTCAAGAGTCCGTGGGTAGTAACAATTTTAAAATTCCTACATAGAGATTTGCATTGTCAACGTAAATGAAACTGTCAATGGGCTTGCCTGTAGAATATTTATTTAAGTCTTTCTAATGTTGGACTAGGGAAAGGGGAAGCGGGTAAATTATGATAATAAAATCTATTAAATGCAACATAAGTGGTCGTCTTGTTGCCATAAAGTCTACCAAGGAATTGTGTTTCAGTTACAGCCGGATACGTTTGTAGCCGGTGAAGTAGCTAATAATACGAAATTGATGTGTTGATCTAAAAACCACAAGACGTTTTTAATAAATATTCTTAAAATTATCAGTGAATGAGATACTTCTTTTTTTTCACCACCGTGAAATTGAATCATAGGTCAGTGTGTCTGGCAAGTGGATGCATTGTTGTCATGTCTAGTACTATCTCTACCTTGGTGACCTTATGGTAAAGTGCTTGACTCAGGATTTCATGTTCTTGGGTTCAAACTCAGAACGGGTCAACGAATTTTTTTTTCGAGCGATAAAACTCTATAGTACAACTTCTTTCGAAGGGTAAGTAGAGCCATTGGTTTTGTTTAGATTGTGACATTTAAAAGAACCCTGGAAGGTATGTGAAAATACCTTTCCGAGCAAAATTAATAGGCCTTTTCGCTCTCGCACATAGAAATTCTCTCGTGCTGATATATTCAGTTGGTTCAGAAAGTGCACGTTAAATACCTCAAATAAATAAAGTACTGGCTTGTAATTTTGGAAAATAATGTAAATTATTACCCTATAACATTGGCATTGGAAGGCTGCGTCACATGTCACTTCACGCATGTGAAAGCACAGCTCACTTAGAATCATTTTATCCAAAACATGAAATGGCACCAATCATTAATAAATAGATCGATAAGAGCGGTTAATTTTTTTACAAAATCATCTAAAATTAGGTTTTTTTAATTTAATTAATTAAAATACACGATTTTGGTGACGGTGTATTTAAATAAAATGAAGAAACATTAAATGACAAACAAAATGTTGTAAAAGGCCACATGGAACACGTCAAAAGGCCGCAGATTCTCCATCCTCGGCCTATAGTCAAATGGGTTGCTTAGTACCAGATTAGTGGCACGTTAATAAAAAGTTGCCCTTCCAAGGACACTATGACCTTCTATTTAGAAATATTATTTCAATATGATTTGAAGCAATAATTGAATTGTGATTTTTTTTTAAACTTAAATAAAGGAGTGAATAAGTAAAGTAGAATTATGGTGGAACGAACCTTTTAGAAAATGCCAATTTCTTGTTGGTCAAAAATAAAATTATTTTTACATATGCTAGTATTATCTTAAATGTATTGATATTAGTATTCAAAAGTGACAGCGGTAAATCATATGACATCACGTATGAATGTATGACAATTATTGTAGTAACTTTTGAAATCATCAAAAAATGTATTCATCTCAGAAAGGACCAGTATTTTCCACTGTTGCACGTGGCAACTTTTAATGGGGGATTAATACAATTAGTTTAAGTAAAAACAAAACATTTGCATGTATTTTAAACTAGATTAAATAAATCAAATGTATTGTAAGTCAAGTAAATAGAAATATAAGGTTGTATCTTTAAAAATATAACTTTAATATACATATGGTAATGAAATTGTTTTAAAAATGATCTAACTAATCATTAAAAAGTGCTGCATATCAAATTTACTTAAATACATAGGGTAATAATTTTTCTGACAGAATTAGTCTACTGACTTAATATTCAATTGACACACCTTAGACTAAAACGTTTTTAAGGCTTCTAAAACCTCCTGACACCTGAATCTACCCGAAGAATTCAAAACATTCATAAATAAAATATTATTATAGTTTTTTGCCTCTATTAGAATTGAAAATCCTTTTTAAAGAGGAGCGTAAAAGTTTTAAACATTTTTGTCTCAAGTTTAAACAAAAAGGAAGGATAAACTATGTCTCTACATTAAGAGAATCATAAAATTTTCAGGAGGTGTGGAAAAGTATTGATAGTTAAGTAAATATATTAACTGTGCTCGCTCTTTAAATGGAGTCACATTGACCGAATAAAATAAAGCAAGCTTGTCGGCCATCAAGGCGTTTTAGCCTGTGATAGAACTTCGCGTTCTATCGGATCATGAAACAGTTCGATTTACTGTCATATAATTTGAGTTATCTATTGTTTCTAAGCTTGACAGGGGATTGTCAAAATATATATATGTTAAACATGTTATTTTTGTTTATCGGATAACCTTTTTATGTAATTGAAAATTTATATAATTTAATATTGGACTTAATTATAGGCCAATTTAAATTAGTTTTATATTGTTTATGCAGACACTTAATGTATAAACGCATATGAGCACTCCAAATGAGTCGTACTTCAGCCGCTTGATATGAATAATAGTGGTCCTAAGCGGGATTAGAACTAGTTTTAGTAACAGGTGGTGTATAAGCTTATACAAACACACTACAATAGTTAAATTTAATATATTGTGTTTTTCAGATTTATCATGGGTATTGTGATTATTAATTAATGCTATGTTGTTTGAAATGAGTATATTTTAAGTCATTTCTAATTATCGAATTAATAATAGCCATGATTTCGATAAAATAGTAAAGATATATTGTTGAATGATGACTGAGGGATCGAGTTTAGAATCTTTATCGGGTATATTAAGTTGTTTCTTTTCAAATTGGTTTTCCACTCTCTCTCCACTAAAAAGGGGGTATGCTTCTTCTATATATATATATATATCCTAATTCTTAAAACCATTACCGTAATTAGTACATAAGCGTACAACCCGAATTGTTGCTAGTTATACTGTACATGGTGCTGAAAAATAAAAAATAAACCTCTCTAGACTGAGTTGTTTAAAAAATAAAATCAATGAAATTTTAACTGTAATGAAAAGTATGACTGAAAGTAACCTCACAGGAGTTCCAATAACAAACCTGCCAAACACGGGGAGATCAAGGTTCAAATATCGGTCGGGTTAACTGGGAGGGAGTAGGGAGCGGGGTCTTAAATGTTTACCTCTCTCTCCACGCAAATACGGGTTCACTTCTTCTAAATTTAACTTTCCCAATTCCCAACCCATCATCGTAATTAGTACTTAAGCGTATAACTTGAACGGGTAGTAAGACGTGGTGCTAAATAATAACAACAACAATAATAAAACAAACCTAGTAGACTAACTTGCCAATCTGATATAAACTTGAAGAGGACTTACTTTAAACTAATTATACTGAGCTATTGATCTACTTTGTGTGTATTTGTGGGGGAAGGGTGTGAGGTCCAAACGGACATAATGCACATTCTTTTTAACGGTCTTCAGGATCACATATAAAAGGAAAGTATAAGAATTTAAGAATCATATATTGTACCCCTACGTTAATTTATTTTGTATCACAAATGTATAGCTCTAAAAACACTTTTTTTAATATGAAAATGTAATTAGACAGTTGTAAACCGTAAGAAAGGTCTCGTCAGTACATTAATCACCAATGTCAGAATAACAATGCTAAACAAGAGTATCCAAAGCTATGGTTCTAAAGTGTTTCAATCCCAATTAAACTTAATAACACCTCAGCAAACTATTATTGTTGTCGTCTACAGTAATGGGTATAAGAGTAAACTTTGAAATATGGCTACGTCCAAAACACAAAAACAAGAGGGGGGGAAAAAATGTTCACCGTTTCATACAGCAACAAAAAGAAAACTATCTTAATGAGATACTCTGCAGGAGTTTTATCAAAACCTCACTTATAAAAAAAAATTCAAACTAAAGATTGTTGGAGAATGGCGCTGTTCCTGAAACTAAGGAAGGCCGATGAAGGCCATTGACTGGACACCAATTAGAAGTTCCAGGCAATAGGAGCTGGCTCCACTCAGACACAATCTGGTGAGACAAGGCACTTTTTCACTTTACACTTGGTCTAGGAACAGAATCTAGCTGGTGGATCAAATATCCACAGGCGAGATGGAAGAAGTCTATAAATCCATTTTTCCCATAAAATAGTGGAATTAAAAGTTCAGTTTTCATAGGAAAAGCCTTATCTGACAGCTAGAAAAGTTACTAGATCTACATTCAGGTATTCATACCTATAGAAATGCTAAATAGCCTACTGCTATCACATTTGATAAAGGATTATCAATACCTATAAAATCATAATAAAAATATAATAAAATATCAATTTTGCTCGCAAAAATTTTATTTATATTTTTCAAAGAGTTCTTTTTATGAAAATGATATTGTATGTAGCTTTTCCTTGTGAATGGGGAGTTGGTTGCTTGTGAGGATTATTGGTCTAGAGGTCCCTTGTTTAATCATAAAAGGTAGACCATATATAACCTACCTTTAATCAATTTAATATTAATCTATGAATTCATCCGTTCAAATCCTTCTCAAAGTCTCGCCACTTGAGTTAAGTTCTCTGTGTTAACTGAGTATATAAATAATGTAATAATATATTTTGTTCATGATTCAAGTTAAATATTTCATTAAAGATAAATTATCAAAAAAACTTTGCGTCTTATAGGCCAAATATTTAAACTAGAAATGAAAAACCATTGATTTTATGGAATAACAATAACCAAACATGTCTTTGAATGAATAAATACAAACTTTAAAAAGTATCTAATTTTATAACAAAGATTTAATTGAACCACCTTTATTTCAGCTTCATGTAAGAATTATCAAATTATTAATTCATAATTAAAATCACTTATTGCCAAAAAACAAGATTACACAATAAAACCATAAATAGTTAACATTGACTCGAAATAAAAGTAAGAATCAACTAACTAGTACAAACAATACTGGTTTTTGAAATGATGTCTGTCTTGATCTCAGAACAAAAAGGATGGGCTACTGAGATGCACATAAAATAGAATATGTTCAGTTATTTAGAAAATATGAGCAATCTTTCTCGCCCTGGATGGGACCATATTCATAGATTATAGCAGTGCATCAGGTAATGGCTTCATTAGTTGTACACATTCAACGGTTGGCCACCAATAATATTCCCTTGAAAAACATTTTCTCAAAAATGATAAGCAGTTTCATCTTTAAATTACAATGACTACAGACAAAGACGGGGGGGCGATCCAAAAAAACTCCCTGCGGATAAGCGATTGTTGATCCAGAGTGTAAACCCCCCTCCACTCACTCCCTCAAACAATTCTTGCTCCGGGGGGAAAAGCACGCCATGTTCCTCTCGCCCTCCGAACTTGGCCCGTCAAGAGAAAATGAAGAAGACAGATGGCGCCTCTCGAAACACATTCCACTAGGAGGTTATTCTATCTACAACTACAACCCACAACTACAAGACTCGCTTCGGCCCCCAAGGGGAATCAGGTACACTCTGTGCCTCATTATAACTGTGGTCTGACTCATGTTATTGATATCCTCTCAGATCACCGACAGGTTATGGTAGGATAGAAGAAAACAAGATTTTAGACCGATATTTTTAGAACAAAAATATTTTTCGGCCAAAATAAATAGAATAGTACTACAGTAGAAACGTTTGGATTTTTCTTAACATGTTGATATTAACAATTCAAAAATATTTTGTCATGAACATGATCAACTCTGGTGATCACTCTTTCTATTCATTTATAAAGGCTATCAACAAATTTCCAAGTGTATACAGCAAATATTAAACTATCGTTGGGGGTCGCTTAAATGTTTCAATGAACATACCAATAATAATAAGTTTGTGTTCACTATTTATCTGTTAAACTTTTATGCACCGTGTCTTACTATTTTTCCGAGATAGCAGTAGTCAATGGCACTAACAAGGTATGGATAAGGAAAATAGCATTTAGAGGAAATGTAAATAAAATTTCATGGAAGTAGAGTGATAAACTAATAAGGAAAAAATATACTTTCACTAAACGTAGCTAGGATTCAAACCCCGATCTTTCCGTCAGTGACAAACCAGACTATACGAGATTCCCGTTTAGATCATTTAACCACTGATGTAAGTTTAACCAAAATCAGCATCACAAAATTTTACAAAGGATTTTTCAATGAGTGTAATCGTATGGTATTTTTAAAAAAAACACAGGTATTATTGTACTTTGATAACATATGACCCACATCGGTGGACAAATGGATTAAGTGTTAGGTTCACTTAATTTGGTTTGTCAATGATTGTCTTCTTTCTTAACCTGGTATATTGAGGCTAGTATTTCCTCAGTGATTTAACGCTTTCTCTTAATTCAAATGCGGGTAAATTTCTTCTAAGTCTTACTTTATTCATCACTTCATCATTAGTGAAAACATGCAGAAATCCCGAATGGATGGTAAGACATGGCAAACCAAATAATTGGTGTATCCTAAGAATTAGGAAGGTAAATTCACCCACTTTATCATGAAGCAAAGCTAAATTAAGGAGTAGTTGATACATCCCGTTTGGAAAACCAACACTAGTGCACAGAGCTGGGAACTGAGCCTTTACCTTCTACTTCCGTCAACGGCATCTAAATTATAGTCCATCGCCTTTTAACACTTAGATACCAATTATAATTAGCGATTTAACTATTTTTTCCAAAGATAAACGAAAGTAATTATACTAGGAGAACTTTTAGGAAATCAGAAAGACAAAATCATATTTTATTCAGAGGCAGTAGGCTCCATAGTAGTTATAAAAGAAACATGGCTAGATTCACGGTAGGAATTTCTCTCTGAAAGGTCTTTTTTCCTACCAATATCCTACTATATAATAGATTTCTGGTAGGGAAAAAGGCCTTTCAGAAAACAATTCCTACTGTGAACAGACTTTAACAAGGCTTACATTGGGAAGTCAAATGAATTCGTGCGTTCAACGATAGGCCAATTTTGGGTATTTTTCCATCGGATACTGATGATTGAACGAAATTGGCCAACTACAACGATAATTTACATCACTTTTATATCAAGATTCAATTTTAAAACGTTTCAATGAGGTATTTTCTCTCAAGCTAGTGACTTATTATTTTCTCTTCAATTGGATATGTTTGCAAGATCTCTTACTAAAAAACATCACCCTTACCCACTTTCAGATGTGTTATCATGTTTAATTCAAAACCATAGATGAATGTTTGCCTCTCAAGCATGCATAGTATGGATGTTACGTCCAAGGCCTCAAACCAGCTACCTAAAAAATTGTCTGGACTCTTCACACACGGGCCAAATCGTGATATATTGATGAGGGAAATTTGGAATTCACGTCCTAGCAAGTAAAAGCGTGAATTGAACACGACAGCCGAGCAAGTGTCTGAAGTGCTACAGAGTATGACACAGCACAATCCCAACTTAACCTATCATGACCTAGTCACTGGGGATAGAGAGTCAGCCTCTGGGCGGGGGAATACCCGCAGGGACCGGATATGGACTGGACCACCACACCCTTTTAGAGAGGAAGTAACTAAAAACTAATTGTTAACTTGATAATATCTCGAATAGATTAAAGAATGTAAGCTACTATACAAAAAATAACTGATAAAAACAGGTTAAAAAATATCAGAACAGCCGTATCGAGTCAATCTTTAAGTGGAGGCCAAGGATTTTAGAGATAGTTCTGTTTTAGAACATGTTCTTCAACAACTCGATGCAAGTGTAAACGAGATAATAACCTATGTGGTGTTACTCCAAATGTCATAACAGCTCAGACTGCTTATGCATATTAAAACAAAAAGGCTTCACATTGTTAAATAGCATTTTGTTCTTTTCTTTTATGTGATTTGTTAAACCTTCATATAATTATTATAGTAACATGTAATAAACTACAAGGATTATTAGCAATATTGTTTGCATTAAGCTATCATTTATCAGTCATTACTAGCGATGGGTTTATTTCTCGAATCCAAACCTTAAATTTTCTTTGGTATCTCAAACTCAGGTTAAAATCCTTAAAGCATGTACAATTTTAGTTTACGTGAAGTTATTTAAAATTTAAATAAAAAGAGTTATTTAAGGCTTGATGCCACAGACATTTGTTGTTGTTGTTGTTGTTGTTGATTATGTATATCACGTCATAAACAACAACAAATGCACATTTATAGAACAATATTTATACTAATACAGTGAACCTTTTTGTGATTTTATTACTTTACAATTATATTTCTTTTACCAAATTCCGAATATTGTTATTGTTGTTAAGGTCTTCAGTAGATTTTTTTTTTCGATATACTATATTGAGATATTTTTTTAAATCTCTAATATATCGAATACCATATGCTTCGAGGAATTCGAGAATTCGAGCATCCCATCTATATAATCATTTCTTTGGCAACGCCTGCCTCTCATCTCTGTATTGTCCGCCTGGTAAACCACCATGACACGTGGTAACATTATAAGGCAAACGCACCGGTCGGAATCACGTTTCATTTGGATGTGATTTTGTGAGGGAGTTACTTTTATGTGCGGATGGCTTCGATGTGATAATAACTTTATTTTAAGACAGCCTGATAAAAGGTTACCTTTGTTGTAAAAAAAAAAGCTCTTCAAGGGTGAATTATTTCGTTGGGAAGATAACTTTTTTATGGGGATAGCTTTAATGTAAGGATAGATTTGGTTAGAGAAAAGTTTTTGCTTGAAAAAAATATTGGTGGGAAGATAGTTTTGATGTTATATTAGCTCTGGTGTGATTGTAGCTTTTAGAGAAGTATAGAATACTATATTTGATGGGAGGAAACGTCCTATTTGAGAATAGTTTTGGCGGAAGAATAACTTTGGTATGAGTATAGCTAAGGTGTCAGGATGGTGTGAGGGTAGATTTGTCTTACTGTACTTGGCAGTGAAATAATATGGCTAAGAGTTTATTTCACCAGGAATTATTAGAATGTAGTTTGTTGAACACTTTAAAACGGTTGGTTTTTTCCTCTTAAAAACTATTCAATATCCAGCTGTTAAGATCTATATGTGCTAAGGAATCCTAATGCTCATATAAAACAGTTGTGTTAGTCGACATAATAACGTCACTAAGGACTCGTGGAAGAAATTATTCATCTCACTATATTTATTATGGGTTCATTTAACGAGAGTGATGTGCATATCCTTTCATTTCATTTACTTTCCGATCTGAAATGATTTAATCAGCACGTGACTTATAAACAATCTTAAATCTAGAACAGACACAACACCCAGACCACAAAAATAAATTTATCACCAATGATAATTTTTCTCAGTCTTAGTGAGAATCGAACTCAGGAATCTTAGTTCAGTAGACAGACACGCTACCGACTGCAAATAAAACTTAATTAAAGTTGTATTAAGCGTCCTAAGCTCGAAGCATCTATCAGACGAGTTCCTACAGCTCTGTGGAACCTTTTTATGGTAGCATGTACTTAATACGATAAAAAATTCTGGATTTTGTATTGTGCTAAAAGGAATTTTGGTCACCAAAATTGAGTATTGGATCTGTCATTAGTTTTATGATGATGATATTACATTCGTATTTTAGCCATTGCATAATAATATATTATCACTAGGCCTACTAATTTAAGTGAGTGCCAAGAAAATATCACGTGCCATAAGTATATCAGCCCTAACCTACAATATACGAATATACCTTGATTTTATTATGAATGGACAGTTGGTTAATCCTATTAGAAAATTCAAACCTAACTTTTTCGGTTAATATTGATGACATTTTACTGTTTCTTTAGGGCTCTTTCATGGGTATTGATAATATCTATCATAATTGATAGCTGCAGATAACATGACTTGAAATATGAATATATTAAAATTGTTCTATTAATTTTATTAACTACAAGATACTGTTCTTCATACCCTATACTTTGTATTCTGCAATGGTTAGGGAAAACCCATACAGAAAGTAAAATGTCTTCGTCAACACCAATTAGTCTAGATTTTGTACAAACTTTATTATAAAAAAAATGGATGGCTATTGTTTTGTATATAATAAAACAAATTCTGCTATGTTTCAGGTCAGCATAATTCATCTTGGAAGACACAACTGGGAATGCAATAATTAAAAGGACTGTAATTTTGCTTTTAATAAAAACACAATAGTTTCGGTGGTAAAGTATATTAGGAACTCGCAAAGTTTAATATAAGCTCATCAATAATATCTTTACATAAATATTATTTTATAATTTTATAGTAGCTTACAAATGATAACCTTATTTTCATTAAAATAATTGAATAAGTTTGATATTTAATAATTTGTAACTGCTCTTAGCGACTTGCTTAATTGAACGATTTTAGTCTATTTTATTAACATTTCATGAAAATTTGATTAAAAATAAGTTTTGATTGAATTTTTAAATAAATAATTTATCCATCGTGTCTAACACCGTAGTCAAGTCATTGTAAGCATATTTATTGTTTAAAAGTCCTGGATTTGAAACATGTCGGACCGAAAAGTGAAATTAATGTAATTCTTATAAGTGTTAAATTTGTTGCTTGAGTTTTGCATGTTTGTCGTAGAATTAAGTTAGGTCAAGTAGTTAATAAACACTTTTATTATTAAAATAAAATAAAAATATTCTCTTTACCAAAATTTCTCCGAATAATACTTTGAATTAAGTTAGGATAAGTATTTAATAAGCACCCTTATTATTAAAATACAATAAAAATACACTCTTTATCAAACTTTCTTCGATCAATACCTCTTGGTTTTTTTCTTGTCGAACCTTATTCCTAATGCAAGGGACGTCGTGCAGACAGTGATGATAACGAAGGAAGGAGTTTGAGAGAAAAGCGAGACTCAAACTGAAAACTGTTACTGTGTAGAATAGGGGGTGGAGAGAGGCGGAGGGGAAGACAGGTATGGCATATTAAATTACATGCTACAGGGGGGCTTGAGAACAGGGAAGGGGGACTTTGTACATGTGCTCATCTCTGTCCTTCGGTTAATAACGTCAAGCAGAGCACACTTCACGTGGAGGCGGAACCTTTTTAAACAGAGGCGCGCTTAACACATCCATACATTTCGTCGCGATAGTATAATGTGTGCCTTTAAAAGTATTGTCATATTCACGCTCTGTTTTGACTTTAATTTATTATGGAGATTATAATAAGTTGATGGATAGTTCAACGATTTAAGCACTGTCATACTAAGCAAAAGGTGCCGGGTTCAATTTTCATATTCAGGTCTAATTTAAAGATATATTAATAGATAAATGATATGCTCATTTGTACAATTATCATTGTACGTTTGGCAGCATAAAGCCTCCATAGTTGAAGATGGATACATTATCTGATGGCTTTCAATTATGATTGGTCGCTCATATGTATCTGAAGATTTCCACATTTCCATCACAGATTCTGACTTAATATATGAGTTAAGAATGACCCTGAGCATGGAACGATTCCTGGATAACTCAGTTTTAGAGCATTGGCGTACTAAGCCAAAGGTTCCGGGTTCGATTCCTGTGTCCAGGAGTCATTTTTCAATTTAAAGAAGATAATACGTTAATTGCTACCAAGTATAGATAGTGAAGAATTAGGCGACTAATAATAATACACAATAAAACATTGGTGTTTAAATTTGTATACAAATTATTTATAATAACTTATTCAAAATGTTAATGATGAAATAGGTAGTTCAAGAGGAAAAGGTAGCTTCATTAGCGTTTGAGTAAGTGCAAAATCCCAAAATAAATATATTCAGAATAAATCTAGATGAGATTTTAATCTCAAACGCCCACTAAAAGATGATAAATTTCAACAACTAAAAAGGTTTAAGGCATCAGGTTTCGAATAGACTGGACGGTGAATAGAAGGGTTTTGACTTTCATTGGGTAGAAATGGGGTTGGTTTTCTTAATTTGATTGATCATGATGATTTGCCTATCCCCATTACCTACTTATGTGGGTGCACTTTCTCACCATTCCGAATTTTTAAATCAAGACATTTATAACCTTGGTGTTAAATGCAATACAAATTTAAGAAAACCAGTCCAAACCCTAAGACTATCCTATCACTCTGTAGCTAAACTACTCATGTGATTAAGACATCATCCAACTTACAAACTGGAATAATATTTAATGCTACATCCTAAATCCCAGTTTCATAAGTCACCCCGTCCCCATAGAGGTAAGAACCACTATACAAATAAGTAGTAAATTATCTCAGGCACTTAAGACTGGTATTGAACCAAGGACCATCAATCCTGTATGACAGATCTCAAAGCTAAAATACGATTATAGTTGATACTGTACTGGCAAATTGTATTCTTCCACGAAACAATCAAGTTCACGATAGCTTAGTGAGTTATCAATCATATTATTTAAATTGGAAAATGACACCCGGTCACGGGAATCAAACCAAGATATTTGGCTTAGTACGCCGATGCTCTTACTCCTAAGCAATTATGGAGTCATCACCATGCTCAAGATCATTCTTCACTCATATTTTATGGGAAAAGTCTGTAATGAGCACGCAGATATCAGTAGTTACATATGAACGACCATTTAATATCATGAGCTTTCAGATAACGCAGCCACCATCGATTCTTGAGGGCTTTACGCTTACAATGGCACAACGACAACTGTATGAGTGCGCATTATCATAATGAAATAAATATACACGTTATTTTAGGTGTTAATTATGGCTATAGCCACAAAAAAATATTATATTCTTAGGGATTTATGCTTTTCAATTGAGATAATGAATATAGAGGTAAAGCATTTATGTGCAGACCAAAAGTTCAATCGGTAGAATATGTTTGGTTCTTGGTGAGGACTAAAACTTAATCCTTGAAACTTAAAATAATATCCCTAAGGGGTGATTTGATTTTTTTAAATTTTAACTTTCTTTGAGTTTAAATTTAAGTATTTTGAGGTAATTAAATGACTAATACTTAAATTAGTTAATAATCGTAGATTTCCAGCACTGTAACCTAAAATTACCCCCAAAATAACGATTCAACTCATATTTAAATTGAATCATTGACATTATAATTTAAGAACATTTATCAATTATTGGCTTTTGATAATGTCAAGAGAGCCAAGGCTTTTTTGAACTTCGATAAATTCCGACTATCTTTGAGTGACTTTAGTTTAATTCTTTATGCGGTACATACGCAGGTGATGAATTTCTTACAAGAGAAAGGTAGGGTAGTTATAACCCTACATGTTTTAATCTAGTCTATTATCAAAATATATAAGAACAAAGAAAATGTTTAGTGTAAGGATGAAAAAACACACTATTTTATCTGATTAGGGATCACTAGATTCACTAGATTCATCAATAAAACAAAATCAGCTCAAATAACTTTATTTTGACTCTAATTAAAGGAACAGTACGAATCTTTGTGAATACAGCTCCCAATGGAAAACAAAAGAAAGATTGAAGTAACAGAAGAGATAGTCATAGATTGAGAGACAGAGAAGGAGAAAAACAGGAAAGTTTTTTTTGTGGGTTAATTAAGAAGGCATCAAACGTTGCGCTCGAAAAGGGTGGGTCTCACAGACTATATAAATTTTCTTCCCGGGCACCAAAATGATGGATTGCTTTCGTCTTTTAGGTACCCCCCTCTCAAACCTCCCTTACCCACCCTTTTTACCAACCATCACCCAACCACCTACCATCAACCTTCTTAAAGCTCGCTTCGTCTTCTTCATTTCTCCCCCCCTTTTCCTTTTTTTTTCAAATTTCTTTATCAAATTACTTCTGTTTCTCATCATCATCATTATCATCCACGCTGCAATGCTCACGCAACCTAAAAGTTATAATAAGATCAAAACTTAATGTCATGGAAATTAGGTGTCAGTTAAAAGAGAGCTAGCAAAATTATATATTTTTGGGTTTTAACGGATTCGGCCCCCAAGCTTAGGATGAAGTATATAGTCCAAATAAAAGATGGACGATATTCAAATGAACTGTGCTGTGTTGTTGAGTACAGGATAACATCGGTTGTTTAGTTGAGATAGATTTCGAGACCCTTGGAATAGTTTAACCTCACTAATAAAAAGAAAACTTTTAATTAACATTAATTATACCCTCTTCGGTGGCCGCGTGTTCTAACGCGCTACTCTCGCAGTAGGCTAGACTGACGATGACAGGGAGATTGAGGTTTGAATATCGATCTGGTGCATTGAAGGTAGTTTTCCATAATGGTTTTTTCCATTCTTACTCCAAGCAAGTGCGGGAATACTTCCTATAAGTATAGCCTTAAAAATCCATAAAACCATTAGCTTAGCTAGTAGTTTACGTAAGCGTAAAACCTGAACGGATTAGGAAAAGACAGTGCTAAAAAAACACTTTTGGTTTTAAATATTGTGTCAACATTTTCTAGTAATGAAGTGTTGCCAGGGTATGACAGCGCGTTAAAAATAAACCATACCTGTCTCCTTTTAACACCTAACGCTTACATACTCCATTATTCTATTTATATGGTTTATGCAAGAGCTAGGTGTGTCAAGAAAAAAGTTATGGTTTATTACTACCGCTGATAGTTTAAACTTTTTGAGTTGTTCTCGTCAATTAATACAGCGTTTATTGGCCATTCTATCGAAGCTATGAAGAGCAGAGCCTTTTTATGATTTGTCAAATGGGAGATCTAGTGGGTGATAACCAGAGATCTGATTTTGATGATATGTCATAGTTTATATTTGGTAAATTACAGAGACAATGATTATGTGTACATACATTAGGTCCATGATCCCTTTGTTGTGGAAAAGTTTTTTATAGGCCATTTTTTCTATTTGAGATTTTTAGGTCATATTTTGTTGGTTTGGATTTTTTTTTCTGGGTCATTGTTAGGCATTTTTTTTCAATAAGTATATATTTTTAAATACCATCGTAATTTAATAGATTGATAAATAATCCTACTTAAAAACATTTTTAATCACACAGAAATCGGACAGAGAAGATAATATAGGCATTAAAATTTGTATCCTCCTTTGCTTGCCCGGTTGTAAAATACACATTCCTTGTGAAACACCGCAAATAAGCCTGAGAGGGTTGCATTGGAAGGAGTAGCTATTACCTCTGAAGCAGATATTTGTAAATCCATGTTATATTAATTTTAGCAGAATGCCAGACATTAATTGCTAAAGGCTTTTTTTCATTGCATTTAATTTTTTTTTTTAGTTTCTCTTAGTTAAGTGCGTGTTTGATCTATTCATTCACATTAAGTACAAGTTCTTTATTATATTTTTAAATTTTGAAATCATATTTAGATTGTATGGGTCACTGTTTAATCATTTAGAGTCCATCTAAGTTTGGATCCTGATGATAGCATATCATAGTTGCAGCCTAAAAACGCTCATATTATTCTAGAAACAATCCACGACACCCATGCCACAAAATTATGAGTGATACACTTTACTCTCCTCGCCTCTAATGTTATTTAATTTTTTTTAATAGCGTAGGTAATAACTCAAAATAAACATCAAACTTATTTTGTCTAGTTTGCCAGTGGATGGGAGGTTGATATTTTAATCCCAGATGGATTTACTGAGGGTAGTTTTACAAAAGTAAATTAACACTATCCTCCCATTAAAATGTGGGCACATTTCCTCTAAAACTCTCATCACCCTCATACCATTAGTGTGGCTACATGTGGATAGCCCGGACGGGCAGTGAAACGTGGTCCAATAAAAATAATTGAAAATTAGTGTGGATCACAAACAAACCTGACACACAGAGACACATCTACAAGAAATGTATTCCTTCTTAATTTATAATCCCAACCTCCAGCTCCGCCATTTCATGTTCCAAGGTGTTAAAAAAAATATTTAAGAGACAATTTTGTGAACCCTTGATTTTAAATATATGTCAATTCCAGTTGCATGTATAAAAAGTTAAAGTAGATTTATTTGGAATGATAACATATAAAATAAGCAGTTAAAATAATAAAAATATTATTTAAATCAAGTAAAAAAAAATTAAGTTAAAAAAAGATAAGGTGCACTTTCTCACTCCTTTAACCAATAATATATATATTTACTCAAATATCTTATGCTATGTGAAACAAAATAATATTCATTGATGTAGAAACATTCCACCAAAGAACCTAAGTGAAATAATATACACTGTTATAGAAAAATATTGAAACAAGAGGAACATTTCGGTTCATCAAAGAGCATTTAAATCAACTCCCGATTTCACAGACATCAATTTTAAAAATATATTTGTTGAAAATTCAGAAACTACGGGTTTTATAAAATTATAGACATTTTAAAATTGTTTTGTTTTTAAAATCTCTACAACTTACTTACAATAAGTTATTTCTTATATGAAATATTTGCAGGGATATGATTAAAATTGGAAATTTCTGCTAATATCACACATTTTCAATGTCCTTTTAATAGGAAAATGAGAATTGCCATTTTGTTTTGGATGTTAAACTGGGCCTGGATACAAGCCTCATTAAAACTTTTAGAGAATATATCGATAAAAAACAAATTCTCTCTTGGCCCCCATGAAAACTTTCCTTAGTCTTAGAGTTATATATTTAATTCAATAATATCCTCGGGGAAACCTGATGAAAAGACAAGAAACCATGTTTCAGCCCAATCATGAAAATGGTTTCGGCTATTACTGAGATATACACACAGACATACAGACAGATGGCATCACAAAAAAAATGTTCAGGAGCACATAAAACATAACGATTAATCATTATTTCAAGGTCAAAAACTATCACGATTACAATACTTTTTATTCCTATGAAAAAGTAAAAAAATTAAAATTCCACACAATTTTTGCCAAGTTTTGTACAAGCAAACAAATTCTTTTTGGGGGGTCATACTTACACTATGTGGGGTGGGGGTGAAGAAGGTGGTATTAAGGAGGAAATCTACCTTGATTTTCGTGGAGGAGAGTGATCAACCATATAGGAAACCCTCCTAAGTACACCTAACTGGGATTCGAGACTGGATCTCCCTGTCACAGGCAATCCAGACTATCACGAGAGTGATGTATTTTAGAGCATACAATCACCACTGCAGGTGATAAATATGTAGTATCATTATTTTATTTTATTCATAAATTGTAAAGAGTGTTTAAGAGGGAACGGGAACAAAATAGGCTAGTATTTTCTACATGCACTGGTCTTACTATCCGTCTCGATTATCAACAGCAAATGGTTTTTCAATATTCTTTGGAAACCTATCCAAGCAATGCTTCTGAATTGCAATACAAATTGTTAATTCTCAGAATCATTTGGTGATAATAATAAGCACATACTATTTTTCCCCCTTTTTAATTAAAGGCTATATCAAGGCAAGAAATTCAATACAAAATAATAACGCTTCGATGGCCATATGGTCTAAGGTATCACTCCCACAATAGACTAGAGTGCTAATGACGAGGATATCAGGGTTCGAATACCATTAGGGTTTACTGAGGGTGGTTTATTTAAAATTGTTTTACACTTTACCTGCACGAAAAATCTGAGTACACTTCCTCTAAATTCACCCTTTCTCATCTCTAACATAATAATGCAATTAGTACATAGGCCCGAATCGGTAGTAGTAAGACGAGGTGTTAGATAAAGAATAGCGCAAAATAAATAAGGACAGAGTTGAACGCCATGTGCTTAGATAACAATCTCGCACGCTATTGGTTTAAAATCTAAATAGTTTAAATGACAGCTGAGGCAAGTGGCCCTAAAACATTCAACCGCCACGTTACAAACTCTACTCCAGAGACAAAGCCCCAAGAGTTGAAAGATATTATCCGGCGAATGTGAGGAGAGGCCAAGGATTTGTCAAGAGCCCTGCCTGCATTATGGAGGAGGCACCTTCAGGCCGCGGGTCGTAAGAGTGGTTAATTCATACCCCCGCGGTTATCACCTTGTGGACCTGGAGGCAAATCTTCCCGTGCACTCATACGATATAAAATGAACCACAATCTTATATATACAGGGTGTATCGTAACAGGGGATACCCACTTTGGCGCTGGACAAATTAATAAAGTGCATATTAACAAACGTGCGTCCCATTTGATCTAAAGTATGATTTTGGTAGGAAGAACAGTAAAAGTTAGTTAATAAATTTACTAATACAACTTTAATATATAAATACATCAAGTCATACTATATGCAGTTGTCACTTTTAATAGTTATTACCAATACTTATAAAATAACACAAATAACATAGTAAAATGTTATCAATGTTGGCCGCAAAGAAATAAGTTTGAATTTTCTCTATTGTTATTGTTCTTACAACCAAAATCAGGGTATAATTTCAGAGTTACAGCCATGTAATTCCACTAAACTGTTTGTATACCTTAGCAGAACATTTTAGCCGATTAACCAGACATTTCTTGATCAAATGATTTCATAACACATGGCCGAGCAGGGCTTAAAATGGCTGGCCTGCGTGCTCCCAGAATTCAATCATTGAAGTTTTATTTGTGTGTCCACTTGTAACAAATTTGTTTATTCAATACCTATTTTCATCGTCATTAACATTTACAAGAAGGATGCAAATTAATCCAACAAAAACCTTTTTAGAAAAAAAAACTAGTGCAGTATTCTACGCCACGTCGACTGCACATTTCCATTCAGGCTGAAGGTGGTCATTTTGAACACTTCATATCTCTCTATCTATCTATCTATCTATCTATCTATCTATCTATCTATATATATATATATATATATATAAATCTAGAAAAGACACAACATCCAGGCCCCAGTCGTTAATTGATAATTGTAGAAGGGGAAACCCACATTTCACGTATGATACATTTTTTTCGGCCATGTCGGGAATCAAACCCGGGACCTTTGGCTCAATATACAGACACACAACTGACTGATCCAAAGTGTTGAACCCTTTATTATAGTGCAGCTCCAAATTACTAGAGTACAAGCATGATCATATAGTATGGAAACAAGTTCAAATGGGATACACATGTTTATTTGAACTTGACCGACTCCTTGGCTCAGTTGGGAGCGTGTCTGTCTTTTGTGTTAAGGGTCCCGAGTTCGATTCCTGTCATGGCTGAAACATTTATCATTAGGTTTCCCCTTTCACAGTGATGAATAAACTACCGGGGTCTGGGTATTCGTTTTATTCTAGATTTGAATTAAATAGTGTGCTGATATAATCTTTCGGTTCATAAAGTGAAATTTAAATACATCAAATAAATAAATAAAAATATAAGAATTTACACCCCTAGATATATTTGGGGAATTTAGATAATATCATCAAAGAAATTAAGATTTTATCCCAAAATTGGTGTAAAAGTAGGTACTGTAAAGATAATATTTTGTGGTTTACTATTATACAAGTAATAGATCAGAAATGAGAAACGGCCTACACAATTATTTGTAGTTTTTAGAGCTGTGTTTTAACACTCGTTGAGCTAAATACATTTAATTAACACTAGATAATGTCTATATGAGAATGCTAAAATCTAGAAGAAGGTTGCATTGATTCCCGTGAAGGGAAGGGGGGCGGGGGGAATGAAACCATTAAAAACCACTTTCACAATATAACTAAGAATTTCAGCAAATATTATCCAAAAAAATGTTGTAAAAGATATCAAGCAGTTTCCTACAGTAAGTAATTTATATTTGAAATATTTTATTGGTTTAAAAATAGCAAAATATGTTTAACTGGAAAAGAGATCGTTAAATAAATGTTTATCAAGTTCAATTTAGAATAAATTCTTAGTTTAAATAGAGTTTAGGGCCTAAATGCTAGAATTACATGCTATATATTTTTTGGTTTATTAACCCTCTTTTTTTATTATAAACATATTTTTTTTCCCCACGAGTATGTTTTCAGAAAAGAAAAAGAAATACAATAATTAATCGCGGTGCCTCAGTTATTACTTATGAGTATTTCAGCACTGCAGTTAGAAGAATAATTAGTTATCATTTACCGTTGTCTACATTACAAAAGAACTTCAAGAAAACAGCGGCTTCCCTTTTGAAAACATGTTTGATTCATGGACCAACAAACTCTCACCCTACCGTAACCACTCACTCTGAAAACAACTGAGAATCGCTTCAGTTTAAAGACAAACGCAATCCGTTAGAGAATCCCCCTTTCATATTTCTCCATCGCCCCTACTGTATTTTGCACATTATTCAGCATGTCAATCTCCCCTTATACCCACGACCCCACGAAAAACTAGTATCTATGCATACGTCATATTTTTATATTAAACTCAAAAATGTATATGTACCCATCAAAAGTTCCCCTAGCTTAATTTAATTGCGCCGTAAGGTTGATATTGGGATGGCTTTGTTTGGGGAAATCTCACCCTTGTGTCATTTCGGATTAAGAATGTTTCCTGTCTAAATAAGTCGTACATTTTTCACTTGTGGACATTCCCTTCACCTCCCTATCACCCCCTATATTTTACTGCCCATTTTTCAAATATTTTTTCTTTAAGTTTTAAAAGAAAGCCGCAAACTGGCTTGATGGATAGACTGTGTAGGAAAAGCGACATGTGAGAAATGGGGTACAACGTACCCCTACTTCCCCTACATAGGTTCACCTCCTTTCTCCCCACGAGAATAAAACCACTTGTACTTTTTTTTCTTTATTTTTCTCCCACTCTTTACTAGCCCCTACTACCAAATGTAATTTTTTTCTCTCTTTTTCTCTTTCTAACGTATATTTTCTCTCCACCAATCACGTAACATCATGGATTTTATATATTTAGTTCAACACTTTTGCCACCAGAGGTCAGACTTGATCAGAAATGACTAGAATTGAGGTAAAATCAGTTATAATGAGATTTTGAGCAATAAAATAAGATTAAACGTAATATAATTAAGTATCATACTATGATAGACACTAAATATTAATACTTGCTTTGTATGATGGGAGTATAAAAGCCATACTATTAATATTTTAAAGCAAGAGTTTGTATTGTGACAGTAAAATACTTAATAAATAATCTAAAAATATAGTTTAACCTCTATTTTTATCATTAATTTGTTTACAACACTCATACCACTATAAGTTTTAATTTGGTATATGGATGTCATAGGCAGGTAAATTATTTGAATTGAGATTATTAAAATTCTATAGGCATATAGAAGTAGACTGTTACTAAATTTTCACCCCAAGTGTGTAAGATATAATCAAAGCCATATCTCGTTTCTATGGCATAAACAAAATCTTTATAATTTTTCTTTACCACTCCGTCTTACTACCTCTTCGGGCTATACGATATGTAACTACTCCAATGAGGCAGGGATGAAGAAGGAGGCATGTTTGAGGTGATCTACCATATCTGTGTGGAAGGAGGATGGGAAACCATTTAGGAAAAAGCCATCATCAGTAGTCTAAATCCGACTGGTATTCTATCCCCAATCTCCAAGTCCTCATCAGTCTAGTCTAACACGAGTGTGACACCTTAGACCATTCGGTCAATGCATTGGGTCTTGTTGAGCAGTATTATTTAATTAGGCCCTTTTCTCTGGACAGCAAATGTGCCAGTCAAAAGGGGCAAACTTTTATAAAGGAAGAAGATGAAGTTATATGAAATAAACGAGACCCCAGTTGACTGGAGGATGGTAAATTCAATTTGTGTCTGTAGTAGAGTAGCGAACCCCAGCCTCCCTGGTTGGTCTGCCGTGGTATCATAAGTACAGCTGGTGTTTAATTCTCTAAGAAAACATATACAATTATCATATTTAGTAAGTATTTTAATCAAAAGAGATAAGATTTCTTAAGAATATTAAAATAACAACTATTGTACAGTTTTTCAAAACCGAGATTACACAAGAATAAATATCTCTCTCATTGTTGATATCAAATTTTTTCAAATTTATTTTCAATTAGTAAGAGGAATATATATTATTATTATTAATATTATTAGCACCGCGCCTTACTACCCGTTCGGGTTATACGCACTTACGCTAATGTGTTATGGTAGGGTGATAGTGAGATGAAATGAAGGGCCTACAGTTGAACGTGGAATCCGAACCACGGTAGATGCCTGGCATTCCCCACATTCACAAGATGTCTTGTCAGAGGGGAAGGAAGGGTTTGGTAATCAGATAGATATGTGCCGGGACCGAGGATTGAACCCCGGCCGCCAGCATAGAAGTCTGACACCTTACCCCTAGACCGCCAGGTCACCAGGAGTATGTAAATTATTATTTCGTGGTGTGTACTACATTTATATTAATGCTATTGATTAGTCAGTTTAAAATATAGCTAGTATAAATCTCTAAATCACTTTCCATACGGACTACATTGACATTTTATAACTCGGTCAATTGCCCATCTGTCTCCTGATCTTAAGGTTTGAGGATCATTTCATGAATATGATCAAAAATATTTATATGTGAAACTAGGTTGTTCCTTTCACCTTAGTGTCAAATTAACGTGCTAGGTAATATTGTGGCCTATCCTAGAAATAAGATCGTGTGAGTCTCTAATGTCTAATAAAATGGTACTAAACTGCACCTAGATAAATAATAATACTAAACTTTTTTTTTGTGATTGGGTTTATAGGCTACTTGTAATGTTTAAGTGAGACATAAGGCTATTCTACATTTTTTAACTTGAAATTAATGTAGGTCCATATAGGCCCTAATTGAAAAGAACCTTAATAATTACAACCCAATAACCAACCAGAATCACCGCTAGTATTTAAACCTTAATAGACACTTGGTCTAATGTTCTGGTAAAAATAATATCAATCCTAAAAAATAAGAAACTTAAACGTTTTTAAATTCTGTTTGATCAGTTTTCAAATACCCAAATTTTACTGTTGCAATTTTCAACATTTTGAATAGTTTGCGTAATTCCAAGTGTATTGGTATAATATAATTTAGTGTGACTTTATTTTAACAACGTTGAAAGAGTCGCTTTTGGAATTTGTAGATTTTGAACTCTCTTTGAAAACATAAACTTGAAGCTAGTTGGGCAAATTATTAAACTATGTAATTATGATTTAATTGAAAATGTTTCCGGAAATAGATTCAAATTTAAACATTGGATCTTTGGTTAATGCACATCCCAAGCTATAATGCCTTTCCGGACACATTTTTCAATTGTTGAAATTTTATTTACAAGAAACTTTCCGAGTTAAAAGGGCTGAAGTTACGATCATTAATGCAGTTATCACCGATTTGTTCAAAATTAGTAGAAGTATTTTTAATTCAAATTTTTAATTTATTTCAAAGTATTTTCAAAAGTTTCATTCGTATTATGACGGTGTATAGCAATGCATTAGAATATTAAAAGTCAAGGCTGCCTTCACCAAGAAGAGGATGCTACCGACTGGCAAAGTTGAGTCTGGAGATGAAAAGGAATCTGACGTATGGAGCATAACTTTGTGTAGAAGCTGTAGCATGGATCCTACGGAAAAGGGGGAGAGTAGGTAATATTTGGAAAGCTTTTAGTTGTGGTGCTGAAGGAGAAGAAATAGGATAAAAATGGGGAAATCATGTGACTAACGAAGAAGTTCTAAGAAGAGTCAGTGAAATGAGAACCATTCTGCAGGCGATTCTAAAAATAAAGAACAACTGAATGAAACACATTATGAGACTAGGCGGCTTATTGAGTTATGTCAAATAAGACAAAGTGGACGAACGAAGGGGGTCAATAAGACCAAAAATGTTGTGATTGATAACACTAAACAATTACGTAAGATTAAGTTTTATGACATAAAAAGTAAGCTGCTAATATGACGTGCTGGAGGACTTAATTTGGAGAAGCCAACAGACAGGACATAATATAATCAAAATAGTGATAGTAATATCGACTGAAACGGTAACTAAAGTATCATACATTAACATTGATACTTATAAGATCACATGATGTAAGACATCTTTCTCGCAATAGGCAAGGTGGGGAGATCAGGGTTTGAATCCCAGTCTGCTGTGTTAAGGGTGGTTTTCCTTGAATGGTCTTCCACGCTTTCTCCATGAAAATATGGATTCACTTCCTTTAAATTCAAACTTCCTCGTCCCTGACACGTTAGCGTAATTATTACAAGACAAGGTGTTAAAAAAAACTAGCATGACAAAAGTAGATACTAGGCATATTAGAGTTAAGCTCTGTTTTTAGAGTAAAATAAAACTAAAATTGCATTTTTGTCACCACGGTAAGATAGTGGCGAATAGGGGGATCAAACAAAGACATAGAAAAGTTTGTTCCTGTAAATGTTTGATTAAAATCATCATTAAAAAAACTATAAGGAAGACATAGAAATAGAATGATATATCAAATTGAGAGTTTATTTTACCGAATATAAAAATGAATATATCATTTAAGAAAGACAGTTCCATTTATCCGTTATGAACATGAGTGGACACCACTTTTAAAACTAACGTGATTTTTCCTTCTCTCGTTCACCAAACTTGTGACACCGGCACTTTGGACGTCTTTATCACATATACTTTCTAACCGCACTGGGATGTGCTAAACTATGACTTTGTCCAGCCCCTCCACCCCCTTACACACATTAACCTATCCTGAGACCCCGCCACCATCCAATCCTCAACCTGACATCCAGGATCTCCTCCAAATCCATTTTAACACTCTCCCAACGACGTCCAGGCATACCAAGGGGTCCTGTTTCCTCAGGATTACCTAGTAGAATAATGTGTGCACGCCCGTGATTACTCATACGTGCCACATGACCTCCCCTCCCAAGTCTGCGCGATTTTATCGTCTTTAATTTGTTTGAGGATGCACTCAAACCATGAAGTTCTGCATGATCTTGTGCTAGAAACAATAATATGCTGTACAATGGGATCGAACCCGGATTCTCCTTGTACCTCAATAAAACCTCGCAATACTGAGACTACGGGAGCAAACCTTTATCATAACTGTAGAAGGTAGAAGTGTCAAAAATATATTAATACTCTTGGTAAGTGGGTAAAAACAGGACCACCCGCATGAAAGGGTGGGAAACACACCTACCTACCCCCTCCCTCCCCAATCCTTCGCGAAGTAGGTTATGTAATATACTCGAGGACATCTCTCCCGTTAGGGGCTGGTGTGTGTGTGTTTGTGTGAGAGAACAGATATACACACGGCCACTTACAAGGAAACCAGGAGAGGAGACGCAAGAGAAGCGTCCTCATAAATCCTGGCTCAACAAGTAGAGTCCTTAAGGCGCACCGCTGCGGCCCTGAAGCACACACACACATATGTACTTTTCAGCCTACTGCACACGCGCGCGTTTCACTCAGACACGTGACAACTATTATGAAACTTTCCTAGCTAACATGTCATGAAAAGCGTTTCTAGAGAAGAGAGACAGAAATTTTTTATCTTAATTAATATATAATATTTAGCACCGCGTCTTACTACCCGTTCGGGTTATACGCTTTAAGTACTAATTACTCTAAAGGATTAGGAATTGGGAAGGTTGAATTAGAGGAGGTGAACCCGCATTTGCTTGGATGGAGAGTGGAGAACCATTTAGGAAAAACTACCCCCAGTTCACCCGACCGAGATTCGAACCTCGATCTCCCCATCCTCATTCTCTTAATTTTTTTTCCGGAAAATTCTCTTTTAAAAATGTTACTTTTATTATTATTATTATTGTTATTATTAGCCTATAATAATTATTGTTATTTTTTAAACACGGCGTCTTACTACCTGTTCAAGTTTTATGCAAATTAACTAATTACACTATCATGTTAGGAAGGAATAATGTTGGATATTTGAGGAAGTATACCCTCACTTCCGAAAAGGGTGAGCGGAAAACCATATAAGAAAAACCACCCTTAGTACACCCGACCAGAATTTGAATCTGTATCTCCATCATCATCAGTCCAGTGTATTTTGAGAGTGACGCCTTAGACCATTTGGCCACCGAAGCAAGCGTTGTGGTTGTTACTATTACTATTATTCATTGTGGTATAGATGGTAGTAGTAGTATTTTATTATTTAGAACCACGTCTTCTTCGGGTTATAGCCTACGTTTAAGTGCGATTTACGCTCATGGATTATGAATTGAACCCGCATTTGTGTGGAGGGGGAGTGGAAAAACATTTATAAACCCACTCCCAGTTCACCCGACCAAGATTCTAACCTCGATATCCTCGTCCTTGACAGTCTATCTCAACAAGACTAGCGCGTTGGCTAACTACGGCACAGAGGTGGGTGGTAGTGGTAGTAGTAGTATTAGTAGTAGTGATAAATAAACTAATAATGCCTGTCTTTATAGGCCTATAGCCATTATGTCCATCCTTTAATACGTTTATCATCATTAAGCTAGTTAAAATAACTTTATAAGGTTGACCCGAGTATTTGCTAGCAACATTTGTCTCCCCCTCTCCTATGTGCCCCCTATATGTCTACCCCTCAGCCCCTACTTATCAACTCTCTTGCCCCTTAACACACCATTTGATGTATAATATAAAATAGGCTCCTCCACAATCACCACCTCTGATATTCAACCCCTCACACGCAAGCCGCAACTGTGTAGTTTCATCTCTTGGCATATCATCAAAAAACAAACTTTTAGCAAAGTAACCAACACTGACCGAAGGTCAATACATTATTATTATTATTACCACGTCTTACTGACCATTCGGGCTATACGCACTTACGATAATATGTAATGGTAGGGTGATTGTGAGATGAAATAAAGGACCTACAGCTTAACGTAGGATGCGAATGGAGGCCTGGAATTCCACACATTCACAAGTTAGGATTAATACACGTCCTGTCAGAGGTGAGGGAAGGGTTTGGTAATCAGATAAATCTGTGCCAGGACTGAGGATTGAACCCCGGACCCCCAGCACAGAAGTCTGACATCTTACCCCTAGAACACCAGGTCACCCAAGGTCAATATAATCTTATGTAAAATTCACCTTATAACACACATAATTAATTATGATCGAGTTAAAGGTGACACACTCAATTTAAGAATTTTACGATTTCTTTTTATCACCGGTAATTACACCCTGTATCCATATATTAGTAGGAAGACACTCAACCAACAGAGTTAAGGCGTTAGTCCCGTAATTTTGATGATAGTTTTAACGAAATGATGCGCCATAAAAAAGATTTTAAAATAGTTATTTTAAGGTACTTGACTAAAGTAACATTTAAATACCCACTTAAGTGGCTGAATGGTCTAACGCGCTACTCTCTCAGTAGAGTGGGCTTCCGATGAAGACATCGACGTATGAATCTCAGTCAGGTGTAGTGAGGGGTGTTTTACAAAATGGTTTTCCACTCTCTCTCCATGCAAATGCGGTTACACTTCATATGAATATAGCATTCTTAATTCCTAAAACCATTAGCGTAATTAGAATATAAGCGTATATCCCAATCGGGTAGTATAAACGCGGTGCTAGAAAAAAAACCATGTAAAGACCTTGGGAATGTAGGAGTAATGAACACGTCTACCATGTATTACAGTTGTAATAAAAAATAAAGGGGGGGACTACTTGATTGGTATAAAGATTTTAAAAAAACGAACTAAACAACAAACAAAACTCTCCAAATATCCTTAGCGAATGATTTATAGCAAACAACTGTTCAACGAACCTACTCGTGAAAACATGCAGCAAGATAAAACAAACCAAAACAAAACTAGATTCCTTTTTATGAATAGTCAAGGCCGACCGACAAGCTTGCGTCGCTTTGTAAAATGGAACTGCATCGTATCCACTTGTCAGGAGCAGAAATCGGACCGGACCGCCTCGTAGACTCTTTAACCGGGGTGTTTGTAGCTTCAGGGGTGTCAACAAATTAGGTGGCGTGGAATTACACCAGAGTAAGCAGAGCTAGTTTAAATAGAAAGTGTTTATTGTTTTTATCAATTAAGCATTCTAATTAGCTCCCGTTTTGGCGGCCGCATGGTTTAAGCCGTCCCTCTTAAAATAGACTACACTGCCGATAATGGGGAGATCAGGGTTCAATATCTGTCAGGTGTACTGAGGGTGATTTTTACTAAAAAGTTTTCTATTTTCTTTATATGCAAATGCAACTACACTTTCTCTAAATTCAACCTACTTAATCTCTAACGCATTAGAGTAGTTAGTGCATAAGGGTACATTCTAAATGGGTGGTAAGACGAGTTGATAAAAAACAAAAATTAGTTGGCCAGGTATCAACTATCATACATTCCCATGTGTGGTATATAAAGTAGAAACTATGTGTGATTGGTCAAGTGGGTAATTCGAGGAGGCTAGGGAGAACATATATCATAGTCACAGTTTTAACAAGCTTTGCTTGCTGGTGATAGGGAGATCAGGGTTCAAATACCGGTCGATCTAATAGGTTTTTTTTCCTAAATGGTTTCCCCCTCTCTTACCACGCTAATTTGGTTAGATTACCACTAAAATGCTTCCTTACTCATCCTTACCCCATTAGAATAATTATAATATATTCGTTGAACCTGAACAGGTAGGAGGGTGCGGCGATACAAAAATATAGCTATGATTACCCCGGCAACAGTTCACGACAAGTCACTGATATTGACACTGTTCAATAAAGTGCCTAATATAAGTCTCGTTCAAAGGAATTGAATTTAACTGCTAGCTAAAGTCTGATTTTCATATGAAGCTCGTTATTTAAAAACTGTAAACTAATGTTGCCTCAAATGGTGGTGTCAAAAATTGATACCATTGTATTTACATTACCAAACCGTTTAATTAATGTTGTAAAAATAAATGATACAGTCATTCATAAGGAAGTATTATTGGAAGCTTTTGATAACTTTTTATATGAACTTTGTAATAAAGAAATTTAAAAAAAAAATCTAGAATGCCAAATGTTAGTGACTTTGAATCTCTGTAGGTGGTGGAAAATGGGATTACAATATAAATCAGGGTTTAGATGCCATAACCGCTGCCAAACATTTGATTCGTGATTACACATGTCCAAAGAGTGTCTCAAGGAGTTATCGGCATGGATTGTTGGGGTAGAAGGGAACGCGGGTAATTGGCTAAACAGTTTTTATAAAAAAAAATCCTTTTTGGCAAATAAAATAATTATTCTGTGTAAATATGCAAATACCTCCAGTGAATAGTAAAACAAGGTATATCTTTCCTCACCCAAATTTAACAACAGAAAATTTCAATATAATAATTTAGAATCATATCGGTGGGCACGTGGATCAAGACTTAGGGCCAGTTTCATAGTCAAATTTAGTATGCCTCAAGTGCGGCGCTACATTAAGTACATGACGACACCTACCTAAATTCGAATGGAATGGGCCGTTCTCGCATAGGAAACTGGCCCATTCCATTCTGGTTTAGGTAGGTGTCGACATGAACTTAGTGTAGCGCAGCACTTGAGGCGTATTAAATTTGACTATGAAACTGGCCCTTCAACTCAGTTATTTTAGTTTGATGGCTATGGGAAGGTGAGGGTTTGAAACCTATCTGGTCACTCATAATAATAAAGACCCAATATAAATGACTACGCCCCTATATACTACCTGTTACTATATCCTTCCTTTTATTTCATAGTTAATCATATTCATATTATTATTTTATTTTTTCACCACTTCGTACTATACTTTCGAGCTAAAAGCAAATTTACTAATTACAATAATTTGTTAGGTATGAGTACAGTTGAATTTAGAGGAAGTGTACCTGCATTTGCGTCGAGGTTAAGTGTAAAACCATTCGAGGGAGAATAAACCTCAGTACATCCAACTGGGATTTGAACCCCGATCTACACATCATAGGCAGTCCAGTCATCTGTGCCTTTAGTCCGTTCGACCACCAAAGCCGTCTATATTACTTTCTTACTACATACATTTAAAGCCAGTTGGTATTAAAACTCCACTTAAGCCGGAAAAATATAGCGGGAAATTAAAGTATTTAACTATTCTTTTAAGATTAATAACAATTTTAAATTACTCGATTATATATCATTTTCTGAAGGGATATATTTTATTTTATTTCATAAGCAATTATGGTTTAGCTTTTATATAAATAAAACCGCTAGTAAGGTACCTCAGATCAACAGTGTGGGCACCCCTTACCCCAATCAAAATCTACATACTAGATATACTTTCGGTCCATACAGCATCCATCACTACGATGTGTGGGGCCTTCAGCTCATGACGAGCACTGAAAACATGACTCTGATCGATGAGAAACAGAGAATAGATTCTTTCTCTTCATCTTACTTTCATTCCACGCCTTAAAAAGATACTTGTAATGTTTAATTGTTTATTTGCCAAACACGCCCATATGTGTAAACATACACACGGTAGATTTATCGAACTCATCCCTCGACATTGGTCAATCAAATTTCATACAACAATAGACAGGTTCTAACAAAATTTTATAAATTACAACGTTGTTTTATGTAAACCATTTTTACCACCTCTCTGCTCTAGTGATCAGAGTTCCTGGCTACAGATCCAGAGGTCACGGATTTGATCCCCGAATCTTTTAGAATTTGTCTGTGAAGAAGAGTCTGGAACGGAGTTAGACAAATGAGCTACTTGGAAAAATGAATAGCATATCCGGTCTAGAAAACTGAGATTAATGACAGGAGGGCTCGTTGTGCTGACCACATGACACCCTCTACCCTAAATGTTGGCACTATCATCGATACCGGTGGCATGCAATGCGTTTGAATACCCCATTCTTGATATGAAATCGTCTACACTCTTAGGGTTAGAAAGTTAGAGTTTGATGCAAGTGTATCTAAATTTGCATAAGGGCTGGTAGTAAAGAGTTTGAGAAAATCCATCCTTGTACACCCGCTGAGGATTCAAACCACGGACTCTTCTTCCCCTATAAAGCATAGCATATTGGAATGATAACTTATTCCATGCATCCACATTATGAACTACTCTCAGCATATTCTCGCTTTTATCTCGACCTCACCAGGCCTCGAACCAACGTCTTTTAGAGATTGTTTATTTTTTAAATCACGTCTCACCACTCTTTCGGGTTGTACAAATATATTAACTACGTTAGTGTTATAGGGATTAGGAATGTGGAATTGATAGGAAATGTACCCGCAATTACGTGAAAGGATAGTGTGGNGGGGGGAGGGGATACCCATTGCACACCAGTCCCTGAGCACTTCTTAACTGGTAGCCCTGATTAAATGAGCTTGTCATTTATACCACGTGTCAAGTCGATTGTCATCGACTAATCGATCTTGACCATCGCTGATAAACAGCGGAATGACATTGAAATAACTTTTTTTTTAGTAATGGACTAAATAACTATTAATATTGAAACAAAAAACCACGCGTCAGTGGTCAAACGGTCTAAGGCGTCACTCTCATGTTAGGATTAGCGTTCGAATTCCTGTCAGGTCTAGTAAGGGTGTTTTTTCATAACCAAGAGGTTTGATTTACATAACTTGTTCTATAATTTTATGGTTTGTATGAGAAGAAAAGGATATTTAATAATGTTTACTCTTCTAATATTAATAAAGGCTTCTTAAAAATGTTTTAATACATTTAATTTTTTTAATTGTTATACTTGGTAATGAGATATATTAATTTAAATAGAAGAAAGATTAAGTTCCTATGATTGTCCAGCTTCTTGAATTGAAAGCCACTTCAATCAAACAATAAAGTATTCAATAAATTAAATAAAGATAGTAATTACAATAGTCATATCATTGTAATTGTCCTTCTTTAATAAGTCAGTAAACACTTTATAGTGGAGTAAGATTTACAACGCAGCAAGCTGAACATTCATATAATTGAGTGACACGTTTTTGGTCATAACAGATCATGATCGTTTTTGAAAAAAAGAAACAAAACATCAAACTTCTCTCAATCATTCGGTCTAACGCTAGTGAATGTTAATTATCTCTAAGCTACCCTTTCTAAGCTATCTTTCCTAATGGTGGCCTTTAGAATAATTGGTAAATTTTTTATATAAGAGAAAAATGAAAAACGTTTCTATAATAAGTTGTTAGCTGGCACTGACCTCAGATAAGATAATTCATGACACTGATAAATAGTGCCTGTTAGCACTGAAGCGTAAGATAAATCATATGCTATGACTTATAAAATAGTCTAGTCTTCAATGGCACATTGTGTACAAAGTTTAGTAATGAGAACATGCAGCAAAATTTTGAATACTATTTATAATAAAATAAATATATTATATCACATTCGCCGAGTTCATGAATCGGACAAATTTATGTTCATTCTGTGAACTTGCCTATTCTCCTGACCATTTCACGAACTGGGCGAAGAAAAGTTGAGTTCATGAACTAATAACATAACTAAGCTATCGTTGTACTTAGATATTTAGGATTCCTACACATTAGCTCAGTCGGTAGCTCACCTTTCTACTAAATTAAAGGTCACGTGTTCGATCACCAGAATGGCCAAACAAATGATCAATGGTGACTTTCACCTTTCACAGTGATGAATTAACTACCGAGGACTGAGTGCTGCATTTGTTCTGAATTAAAGTTAGTTTATAAGTATATACTAAATACAATCAGTCAGTTCAGAAAATGCACGTTATATCCCTCATATGTATCTATATAAACATAGTTGCTGAAATAGGTTAATCTAGTTTGAATCTATTTTCAAATACATTTTTATATTTAGTTAATGATTTGAGACACCCAAATAATATAATTTTCCGCTTTTACTGGATATTCTTGAAGAGAAAGCGTAGTTTTCTCACCTGACTTGTGGTTTTCATAGTTTACCCGCGACCCACCAACGACTGGACAAAACACCCGCACTTGACCGAGTTCTCGGTAACACTCGGGCTGGGGTGGAGGAGTTGGAAACCTCACTTACGCCACGAAGTAGAAGAATACGACCCGGAAGTGTGTGACGACAATTGGCTGAGAATTTCAATGTCAAATGCACGGCACGGCAAGAGCAGGATGGGCCAATATTGTCCAGAGCTCGGATGATTGTTCCATACAATAGCCAGAGGAAAAGAGAGGGGGGGAGTAGGAATGAGACGGAAAGTAGGGGGGAGGGGGGGAATGAACTTTTGCATGCAAACAACCTAGCACTTGTCTCTAGGATCGAGTACGATCTCGACCTTAAGACATGGTAAGTCAACGTAGCTCATTTACAATAGCTCGAGTTCTTCAAGGATAATCGAAATTTGAAGACCTTAAAATAAATATCGGATTAGAGATTAAAAAATATGTTTATATAATATTTGTGAATTTAGAATCGTCATTTGTTCTATAAGTAGGCTTATTTGTATTTGTGGCTTACTTTCTTACGCTTTGGTATTAGGAACTCAAAAGCTAATTACCACGCTTACAAAAGTACGACCCTTATCCCTATCTTGAGCTAGTTCTATCCATTCCACCTCATTACACCCTATCTCTTTCAGGTCGATTCAAATCTTATCCTTCCATCTGCGTCTAAGGGCCAGTTTCATAGTCAAATTTAGTACGCCTCAAGTGTGGCGCTACACTAAGTTCATGACGACACCTACCTAAACCAGAATGGAATGGGCCAGTTTCCTATGCGAGAACGGCCCATTCCATTCCAGTTAAGGTAGGTGTCGTCTTGTATTTAGTGTAGCGCCGCACTAGAGGCGTACTAAATTTGACTATGGAACTGACCCTTAGTCTTCCCAATAGTCTCGTCCCATTGGGGTTTGCCAGTCAAACACTAAACACGGCTCTATATTCCTCCATTAGTGGTACACGTCATTCCCAAAGTATTCAACAAGACTAGACTACAGTGTATGTAACTCATCATTATGTAACCTCCTTCACTCCCCTGTGCTATTATCACTTTTTGGACCAAGTATCTTACTAAGAAACCTTGTTTTCGAAAACCCTAAATTCCTTTTCGTCATGTAAGGTAAGTGACCACGTGGTGGTTTTGCCCGACATAATTGGAGGAAAGATTTAACAAGCAGACCACTAGTTTTGAGATGTATCTGACTGTATTACGGTTATAACAAAAGAGTTATAATCAGAAAATAATAACATTTATTGATTTTTCTCAATAGTTAATATTCAGAAAATTAGAACTCAAGAAAATCAAATCTTACCGATGTGGATGTAAGTTAACATATTACATTTGCCATATTTTCTAGGATTGTGATTTGGAATATCTAGATTCCTAATTTTAGTTTAGCTTCGTTTTGAATTTAAAAAAATAGGGATTCAAACCATCTTCGGTTAGTAGAAATTAATTTTAAATGGACTATTCAATATTATGTATCTTAAAAACAAAATAATATGAAAAAACATCTGTTTAGAACTTTAAGGTAGTTTCAGATATTATTATTATAATTTTAGGAACTAAACGTGCACTTTCTAAACCGACCAATTATACCAGAACACGACTAATAAACTAACATAAATCTAGAAAAGACACAACAACCAACTCCCAGCGGTTAATTCATTATTGTAAAAAGTTAGATCTACATAACACTAATAATACATTTTTCATCCATGCCATGAATTGAACCCGAGACCCTTAGCTCAATGGGCAAACACGCTATCTACTGAGATAAAGTATTAGACTCAGATATAAGGCAATTAACAACAAAAACTTATTACAGAATATTATACAAACATTAAACTTGTTTGAAGATTAATTTAAATGAGTTGAAAAATGACACCTAGACACGGGAATCGAAACCAGGACCATTGGCTTAGCACACCAAAGATCTAGCATTTAAACATAAATTATTATATAATTGGCATCATATCAACCCTCCTGAGTCGCAGATAGCTGTGTTCTCTGATAACTCACTATATTAATTGATCGCTCATATGTAATGGACGACTTCCCCACGTCCATCATAGACTCGGCCTTAAAATATGAGTGAAGAATGACCCTGGGCACGGGACGAATCCTGGATAGCTCAGTGGTAAGAGCATTGGCGTACTAAGCCAAAGGTCCCGGGTTTGATTTCCGTGTCCAGGTGTCATTTTCTCAATTTAAAGAATATAATTTAATTGTATGATTATGCTCTACTCCAAACGGACATTCTCGTAATTTAAATGATTGGCAATTTTATTTTCTATCAATTTTAACGTCCTTAATACCCTGAATTTAAGATTACCTGAGCTGATAATCATGTAATCAGTATTCTGTCCTAAGTCATTATGCAAGATGTAACTTAATAAACAATTTTTTTTAATAAGTACCAACCATAAATTTCAAATTTAACAAAAAATTCGACTAACTAATGCTCAATTAAAACAAAAATTAAAAGGGCGCTAGTTGCACTACTAACGAAACTGTAAGGTTGTTTGTTGCATTATAGGAAATATCCCAGAGCCCACCAACCCTCACATACAAACACAAATTTCGGGGTCATTGTCCTTCCTGGACTTAAAGAGAAACTAAAACTAGGTCCTTGTATCTGTCGCGTTGAATGAAAGAAGAGCAATATAACTTCCCACTCGTCAATAAACAAACGAAACGTTCTATTTTAGTGCAGGGCCATAAAGCTCTACTTGGACAATACCTATGACCAGAGAGACCAAGTCTTAAAATTTACCTTTTTTTTTGTTGGCAGAGTAAGGCCGAAATATTCTACAATTGAGTCATTTTCTTTCAAATCTGGAGCTTTCAACCAAATAACTTTACTGTCACTCTTGAATGCTAGATATTTCCTGGTTGGTCTCAACTTGAAAGCTCGATTCATTATGTGTGTTTGCACATCGTCATACTATTCGAACCTCGATGCCCCTGTCATCGGCAGTCTGGTATAAAACGTAAGTGACATCTTAGACCATGAGGCCACCGAACATCTGTGTACAGCCAGAAAGGGTAGTAACACACGATACTAAGAAAGAATTAAACCTAACTACAGGTGATTGACCAGGCAACCAGTTAAAATATGCAGTAATGTGATTTTTTTTTTAAATTAAAGTTGAGATTCCTCCTTGATGATAAATTTCAACGGAAAACTAATCGCTACTATATATTCAAAAGTATATGGGCTACTGACAGTGATATAACTTTTTAAAAAATTCACTGAGGGTCGCACCTTTAATTTTATATAAGTACGTGTCAGGTTTCATCTTTCTTTAACCTGCCTCGGTGGCGTAGTTGGCTAACGCGTTAGTCGTGTTGAGCTCGACTGCGGAGGACGGGGAGATCGTAGTCCGAATCTCGGTCGGGTGAACTGGGAGGATGGGATCCTAAATGGTTTTCCATTCTCCCTCCATGCAAATGCGGGTTCACTTCCTCTAATTCAACCTTCCTAATTCCTAATCCATTAGCGTAACTGGTACTTAAAGCGTATAACCCGAACGGGTAGTAAGACACAATGCTAAATAATAATAATAATAACTTTCTTTAGTTATAGGTTTTACAGTTTCTCCCACCAGATTTTGCGGAGTATAGGGATTCAGGATTGCGATATAAATGTTTAAATAAAAAAACTAAAGTACACATAGCCTTAACCAATATTTCTTTAAGTTGGGCTATATTTATCAAGTTTTATATACTTATGTTGTTTGGAGCTAGCCGCAAAGGTGATCACGCGAATTAAGACGTCAGGTTCACAATACATTAAATATGAATATGTAAATCCCAAATTTAGATTATTATAGTTCACAGTCCAAGTAGGATTTATATGTTTATTAGAAAAGTCATATCTGTAAATGTGAGATCAATTCAAATATATATGTGGAAAGTTACCTATGAAGTTTTAATTCGTCAAATAAATACTATCTACCCATTATTTTGAATACGAGACAACAAACCAAACAAAACTTTGGTTTTTATAATTTCTCGACAAATTTAAAATTTTTCCTGGGTGATAAAGTTAGACCGAAAACGAAATAATACAATTCAATAGTACGTTATGTTAATTTAAAAAAAACACGCCACGTTCACGAGGTTTATGACATTATCCTAGCAATAATTAAATGTGAACTTTAAAAAACCAGAGCCACACCACCCTGAATGTGCCACTTACGGGGTTATTAGGGCGTTGGGTCACATTTAATTGTTAGGTTTTTAACACAAATTTGAATACGATCTGAATTTTACAGCCTCACCGTTACTCAATCCAAGGTCTCTTAACAACTTTGACCACGGTTGAGGCATAATGTCAAACTTTTACTTTACTATTTAGAATACACTTTTAAATATGTACTATTTGAGCACAAGACTCAAAAACTAACCTAACCTAGGACAATAAGGGTTACATACTTGTCGCAATGAACACATGACCCATTATTTGTGAAGCAGACACGTGACAAGCGACAGCGAGTCATAAGGTGGTAGTCCAAGCACCTTCTCAAGTTGACTGTCGCACGTAGTTTTAACTCACCGACTGACCGAGCGATGGTAAAAATGTCATCTCGGTCCTAGCTACCTAGCATTGTTTGTAGGTGCAATAATACCAGAAACCTTTCGAAAGAAAAAAAGGTTAGTGGCCTGCCTCCACTTACATTAAATAAACTAACCATTGCTTTTAGAAAAACGTAAGAAAAAAAACTTCTCAGCGGGGGATACAGAATGTTACACAATTCACGTTAAACTAGAGCAGACTTATAACAGTTCTGTTATACGGCACCAGTGGGCACTCATATAAAAGAGTGGCTCTTGTGTCCAAACTAGGTGTTTTTTCCTTCCATTTTTCTTCTTCTTAGCAACGCGTCTTACTACCTGTTTGGGCTATACGCCTATGTACTAATTAAACTAATTGGTTAGGGATTAGAAAGGTTTAATTGAGATAATCTGAACCAGCATTTGCGTGCAGGGCCGTGGAAAACTATTTAGAAAACTGCCCTCAGTTCACCCAACCAAGATCGAGCCCTAAACTCCCCATCTTCGGCTATTTAGTCTAACACGAGATTAGGGCGTTAGATCACGTCGCCACCAAAACCAGCTCCGAAATAGTTTACCTACTATTCCTCGTGTATTTATCCTCTAAAGGAGTGGTGTCCAAGCCATAATAAACTATACTTTAGTTAATATATTTTAGAAAAATAATGATAGATTATTATTAATCATGTAAAATAGTTCTATTGTTCATTCACGGGAGGAGTTTACCTGGGAAAGGTCTTTTTTCTTACCAATATTCTACTATATAATAGATTTCTGGTAGGAAAAAAAGTCCTTTCCCAGGTAAACTCCTACCGTGAATGAACTTTACGATACCAATTTTGAACAAAATCGTTAAAGCTATTTAAAAAGAGAATCAAATATTACTAGAATCATTCATCAATATATTATTCAAGAAATATAATAAAATAAGCATACATTATGTTGATGAAATTTAATAGTATTTTATTGTATGTAGGGAGGAGGAAGAATGAAAGACCATTCAAAGAAAATAATTTCAATACATTCCATTGGGCTTCGAACCTCTACCTACCCGTTTATGTCAAGCCAGATAAGAGGATACTAACACCTTTGTCTAGGTGGCTACCCATGCGAGTTTAAGATAGTAAGAAGAAATAAATTATACTAGGGAGGAATTGGGATCAAACTTTATCTCCTTTAAATCTATATTTGATCTTCATAAACATCGACCTCTCCTCATATAGGCCTATACATACACATGATAGATCAAGCCTATTTTCTCTCGAATACAAATCTTGGAAAGATTTATAAGCATGAGTGATCAACTTTCTTCCAATCGTATTCTTTTTTACTTTCTCTTATCAAGAGCAAGTATTATGATCGCGAAAATATTCGTTCAAAATAATATGACGAATCTTTATGTTTTATGTAAACACGAAACTAAGAAAGCGGATTTCACAATTATATCCGTCCTCATATCCATCTGTCTGTCTGTCCGTCTGTCAATTCCTGGCTATGGATTGAAAATGGTTTGATGGATTTTGTTCAAACTTTATATTAGATTTAGATTTTATAGGACTATACCAAAAAATTATACATTTCTTTACCCTAGTCTTTCAACTAAGGGTAGTTTGCGGATGAGTGATTTATTTGGCATACAAATTTTTAGAGATTGGTTCTTACAATTGGTTTAGAATATATATCTAGGATTTTATTAACATGACAAATAGTGGTGTACGATTGACTTTCAGGCAAAAATTCGTTGAAGAGTAGTTTACAGATTAGAAATTTATGAAAACTCTAAACATTTTAAAAATAGCTTTAACGATTTTGTTCAAAAATATATATTTGGGAAATATGTGGTATGACAAATAATAATAATATATACTATTTTTCTTGGGGGGGGGGAGGGTTGAGGAGGGTGAAACTCATTTATGATTGATTTTTATAGTCCTGCCAGTAAATCGCCAGGTATTCTATTTTCATTTGCTGGTGGCAAGCAAGGCATGAATGATGGGTGTTTTAGCGTTGTGTGAGTGGCTGGCATGTCCAAACATGCTCTGCTAAAAGCTGGCGCGTCAGTACAAGGAAGTCTTTTTAAGATTTCTCTGAAAGTTTTGACTTTACTCAAGAAGTTTTGAGTTTTATCAGGAAGCTTTTTTCTTGACTTAAGCTCTGCTTATACCTTTTTTTCTCCCAAATAGGTATATTCTGTTATTTGTTGTTGATGGTCTTTTTGATTGAATTTTAATTCTAATTTTATTTACTTTAAATATAACTGCAATATTACGATAATCAATTCACTTATAATTACTAAAGCTTCCATCCTTAGTAGCACAGAGCTGATTGAGGTGATAGCAACAAGCATGCCTTTAGCTAGCATGTGTAGTCGTTCATATCATGCTTTTTCCCCTGTAATGTGTATCTGCGGATTTAAAAATAAAGGAAAGAACATAATTATATTTCAGTTAGTTTTCAAACCATAACAGTGAAAGTCGAAACATTCCAGTTATTATGATTTAAAATGTGGATTTGACTCAAAAAATAAAATCACAGAACGTGAAAACAACGATATAAAATATATTTTATAAAGTACAATTGGTTTTGCTATAACTATTTAGGAGCTATAAACAAATTTGAAAATTTTACGTCGAGAACTTGTCTGGTGTGTCGCCAAGTTAAGTAGAGTTTGCTAAGCCTACCTATAATAGGTTCTCTCTCACATGGTCCCATTTGAACAATGATACATAGGCTCGGCTCCTACACTCTTCAAATGGTTGATATCGTTGATACCTGGGCAATGAGTGTCCTAATGAGTGATTAAAACAGATAAATACATTTTGAACTACCTCTGTTTACGCTGGCTACACTCCTCGACGCACCACTGAAAATATTTTTTTTTCTATACCAATGCCATAAACTATTGTAATAAGACATGTTGAGATCCAACTGATGTTTTTTGTTTTGAGTGTTCGACTCAGGAGAAGGGAGTAAGATAGTAGCAGGCTGGAGACTCACCGAACTGGCTCCTCATCCAGGGGTATAGTGGGCTGGGAAGTGACGCCGCAGGGTTGGGGGCAGGCGCCGGATTCTGTGCTTGCTGCTGGGGACCCGGCGCCTGCGCTTGCTGATGAGATGGTACCACCCCTTGATGGTGAGGCGCCGTCACGCCGGCCTGCTCACACGACGGCTGGTTGTACATCATATGGTTCTGGTGGTTGTGATGGTGCTGAGGTGGCTGGTGGTTCCCCATATGGTGCTGAGGTGCCTGGTGGTTACCGTGTGGTGGAGCCTGCTGCTGAGGGTGTTGGTGGTGGTTCTGGTGGTTGTGGTTATTGAGCGGTGGTTGACCCGCTTCCAACGGTGGGCTCCCGGAGTTCAGCCCCGCACCTCCGACCGACGCCGCTTGGAGCTTACAGCTCGCGTACACCACCGGCGTCTGGTGGCCGTTAGGCGGTCCACCACCACCCCCGGTCACCATGTGGCCCATTCCGCCACCAGGTGAGTTCGGCCGGTACCCTCCCCCATCGTTCATCACCCCCCCGCCCTGCTGCTGGTAATACGCCGCGTTCCGGATGTCCATGCGGTCGTAGGGAGGGAACCTTGGATAGGGCATCCCTTGAGGGGGCTGCCCTGGTCCACCATAATGGTGGGGTGGGATACCGCCTTGCCGCAGGTCTCCGCCACCCCCGGCGGCGGCGCACGAGCTGATGGGGTCCGGCGTGTTGACACCCGGCGTCCCCGGCCCCACTGCCGCGCCATAGTGCTGGTGTTGATGCGGGTGCTCGGATGGAACGACGCCGCCATTCCGGAGATCCGGGATGTAAGAGTTTGCAAAGTAGGAACTCATATCACTCGTGGCGCCGGTGTGGGTAGTCCGGGAGGCTAACCCCCGGACTATTTCCTTGGCCGTGTCTTTCAGAACACCCAGATCCCTGGGACAAACTACCTTAGCGTGACGCGACTATACAGAGCACCCCAATACGACACTGCTCCTCACAGACACTTGTAATATCACTCTGGCAAGGAAATTTGCACTTGAAATTGGGGAGGGAAAAAGAGAGATCACTCAAGATTTTTCACACAGGCCAAACACTTCTCATTACGTCGTACGAAAATATTTCCTTTTATTATATTTTATTACTTTACAAACCTACTTAAATATGATAATACTCGTATTTTTAATCAAACTATATCACCACACGCACACACTGATACACTTCTTGTTTCACCAAAATAATTAAAAAAGTAAACTAGAGGCGTTAAGAATACTAAATAAAAAAACTTATTTAAAAAAAAATCACGTATGGGGGATGGATGAGGTAAAGTTGACCACGAAAGTGTCGTGTTGACTTCCGAGAGAGAATCTGTCCTTCTCTATGTGGTGGCTGTAGTATTTTTTCCTCTTCTTGAAGGCGTTGTGTCTACTAGCTGAACACAACAGACGACGGGGACGTATCGTTGTCACCAAGTACTGTTGATGATGGTGATGACCACTGCGTAACACCTTGGGGCGATGATTCCACCAATAGAAACGCTCCTTGCATCCGCCCCTGCAAAAAAAAATACCACATACAATATAAAGCTTATGTAACGATTCATTCCAATCACTAAGTAAATAGAGACCTCAATAGGCTTACAGAAATATTTCAATAGAGGGGTTTTTCTATATTTTCTCTTGGGTTCCTTTTTTTTTTGCTTGTATCGTCAATGATGTGAAACATTTTTGCAAGACAGTTGACAAATGAGTAAACATTGACAAGAGATCTCAATTTCATTTGGTAAATCACTTCACGGGTGTGTCAATATTATTTGCAATTTCATTCTATGGGTAAAATCTCTTTCATGATTCCGGTTTATACAAATAAATTCCCCCCTTGCTACTTTTTTTACACATTTCCGAAACCATCGAAGCCCTACTGATGTGTCACAAAAGGGACGCCCACTTCCCTTCCCCCTATCGACATCCTAACGTCCATCCAAGGGGGGTCTATTTTAAACACAAAAGTTTCAGTTTACTTTTGGTTGGATTACAAATTGACTTTGTATTGTTATGTACATAGGGACACTAATCGTCTGGAACTGTGGTGCGATGGCTGAATCGTCCGGAAGAGACAGAAATTCCTTTACAATCCAATACAATTAATTTCGTGTTTACACTATTGAAAACTTTATGTAAACACCTGACCATGTTCTTGTTTTAGATTTAGTAAATGAACTACATGAGGTATTTACGAGATTGAGTAAGGAGGCAATGGAGCGCAAGTTTATGTTAGTATTTTAGCAGATTTTATAGCAAAAAATATAATTGACCAAATAAAATACTGCTTCATTAGCTATATTCGGTTTAGTATTTTATTCATCCAAAATTCAACAGTTCTTGAATATATGTCATAAGCATATTGGTATTGTATAAGATACTATTTAAATTTAACGAATAGATTGTCACCAAATTCCAGGATTCCCATAACCAATCTTCATGAGTTGTTGATACTAATAGACATATTAAATCCAACTAAATGCATCTATTGAAGCATTTTTTTTATTGTACGGTATCCTAAGGTATTTTTGCTATAAGAACTGAATAAGGTCTGACCTTAGCTTGGTTCACGTTAACTTCCATTACACTTTAGTGTTATCCGCTGGGAAAAAAATGTCCGAATTGACCCAAACATAACCCTGCAAGACCGAAACAAATCTTAGTTAGCCTTAGGCACCAGATATGCATGCATTTCGTATCGTTCAGTTGTCAACGACCATTTATCGTCCAGTTGTCAACGACCATTTATCGTCCGTTCTCTAATCCCATGGGTCCATTTATGCAAAATCGTCTGATAATTCTATCGTTGTAGTCTGAATGGCTATCGTCGTATCCTATAGAACGCAACGATTTATTTATAGTTGGAAGTTCTTAGGAGCATTACGATAAAGAGACACATTTATGCAACCGGACGACGGTGGCAGGCTTGCCAACCTCTCCTTCCCTGTGGGATTCTGTCTTCCCTTTTCACCGCCACAGACTGTTATCAGCCACGTGTTTTGTGGTTTGTTTATTGGGTGAAATTGTCATACAGTTAACAATAATTATGTTCTATAAACTAGTATTTATAGGGTGAAGAGACCATCTCCTTCGCCATATTTACTTAGTCTCCTTGCTGACTAAATACAACACAAATGGGTCCATCGTGGTACAACAAGCGAATGGCTGAGGTGGCAGTACTGCAATCTCTTTTCAACAACTGACGATACGACCGCAGTGTATAAATAAACATTAAAAAACCGGATGACAAACTGCCATGACAACCAGACAATACAAAACGCATGCATAAATGGGGGCTATCTATTGGGGCAATATTGTATTTATTTTGTCCAAATAAAAATATTTGCTATAAAAACTGCAGAAACAAAATCACCCTTAACAAGCGTTTACTACACTCCCACCTCAAGGTAAGAAGGGGGAACGAGGGGGGGGGGAACGTGCGAGTTAAACCAGTATTTTACAGTTTTTATAACAAAAAAATTTTTTTTTGCCAAAATTAATGAAATAATACTTCAGTAGGTAGATTCGATTTAATAGCCTACATCAAGTAATATCAACAAATTCTTGAAAATTTGTTAGGAACATAAAAGCATATAATGAAAACCTTATAAATTAAAAGAAATAGCTAACATTGAATCGCAAGTTGACCATGACAAATGTTGATTTTGTTATTTGTATGACTCTAAACCTAATCTAAATACTTAAGCTTTATTTTATTTATTTTGGCTAAAATTATTTTTTCCTATAAAAAATGTGTACAGAAATATAACTTATATCACGTTTCCTTACATAGCACCTTAAAAGTGCTAGAAAAAAATGTTAGCCAGATTACGTTCAGAAATTCTATAGAAACTATTGATGGCAAATCGATTCAACTTTCTTTGGTAAAATAGTATTGCCTACATAAAAACACATAATAGTATATATATATATATTAAATTGACATAACCCGTAGTCAGGTAAAGTACTGAATGCCATTGCCTTTTCACTTCATTGATTACAAAGAAGCCTTTCCTTTACATCAGCGATTGTCGCTTGGCTTACCACAAAAACATAGTCACACGTTTGTTCAGGAGCTACCAGCCAACACGCCCTTCAACCACAATGGTGGTCCCAGGAGTGTTCATTAGAAAGAGGAGGGCGAGAATACTTGAAGTTCGGCTAATAAACATAATAAACTAAGAATGCTCTTTCTTACTAGAAGTTTTCAGCATGAATTTTTTAAATACAAAACTATAGCTATATTAATAGCTAATGATAGATTACATCACGTTCTACTACCCATCTGGGTCATCAGTTTTAAACACACTGATGGCGTATGAATGATGTAGGAGAGCTTAGAGCAGGGTGGCCATATCCTACTCATGCCAATCTGGGACAAAGATTGTAAAAGATAATAATTAACAGTAACATCATTAAAACTCATTTTTATTGTTTTATTGTGCACAAAAACTATCACAATAAATATTCACAATAAGTTATCAAATAACCGAAATCAGTATTAAGATCATATAAATACTGTATAAAATATAAGCATAAGTAATTCTTATTCGAGGATTTTTTTATAAAAAACACTCATGTTTTAATGATATTTTTCTGCTGAATGAATTTTTTTTAATCGACATTGCTTTCAATTTTTTTAGCTCTTCACAAGAGTACACTAAATTAAATCATGTTATAATAATTGCTTTTAATAGTTTCACGCTCAGTCGTATTTTTTCTGCGCTACACAAATTATTAATTATGGAAAACTTCTTTCTGTGGCTGCATTTGCGCCTTGAAGTCTAGTACAACAATTTTCCTTAATGTTTCAAAAGGAACGTTATTTCTTGAAAAATGTTTGAAAATTTCAATCCACTTGTCAATTTCAATGTTTTTTTCGTTGCAATCTAAAAGTTTGTCATCAGTGACATAAGAATTGAGATACGAAGTATCATCGAACAGATCATTTTCCACTGAACTTTAATTTTCAAACCAAGTTATTTAAAATGTTTAGTTTAATCAAACTGTTTTCCCCACAGTTCCAGATAGGATAAGCAATTTTTATAAAAATTCCATAATGTGGCCAAGAAACGATTCTCTTTTTTACCTTTTCTAACATTATTAGTCGATATTAAGTTTAATGTGGGTGTAACAAATTAACAAGAAATTCCTTCTCTTTATCTAATAATCAAGTTGTCAATTTTGTCAGAAATGTACACACTTGTCTTATATTTCTCCTTCATTTCTATTCACTGCACTATGAAAAACTGAAACTTGAGTATGTACAAAATATAACCAAAACTCTGATTTCTCGTCGTTGGAAAAAAAAATTCAAATCTTGTCCCACATTTTTTGCAGGAAAGAAAATATTACTTCAATTGAACAAATAATTGCAAAATTCTTTCAATTGCTGGCATTAGCACCATCCATCTATCTTTGCACTCTTCGAGTATTCTACGATACTCATCATCAGCATCATCGCAAAACTGTTTAAACGACTCGACTTGAACAGTGAAAATATAAAAATGTCCGTACATTTTGTTAATGATGGAATCTATTTTAACAGTAAGTAGTCCTAAGCTAGCACCGGTTTCAAATGCATTGTGAACGATAAGTGCAGCACAGCCTACTCCAACTATGGGTCGATTTGATTGTTCATTTAAGCGCGGAAATATTTGTCCCTTTGCGTTTGAGGCCACCATAATTGGCATTTGTGTTATCCACGCAATATTCTATGATCTTATTTGTCAAGTCTTTCTTTTTCAAGATTTCTAAAAGAGAATTTGAAATATTTTCTGGTGTTCCAGAAAGGGAGACCGAATCAAGTACTTTGGTTTTCCTGCCTTTGTTAATTGGGTGAACTAAACAAGATGACTTTTTTTCTCTTTTTTATATTGTATCCTTACTCATGAGGTCTAGTTTAGTATATCAAAACACGCGATGGACCCGACTCGCGTTGACAAAACAGTTTAATAAAAATGAAAGTTTGTCTATTCCAAACAGGATGATTTTCAAAATCCTGGACGTTTTTCGAGACATTAACAAATGAGGGACAGTGTGATAAAATCCGAGACTGTCCCGAAAAATCCAAGACGAATGGTCACCCTAAATTAGGAGGAAAAAGGTCACATTCACATGAAAATATAATGTAAGGTCACTCAGTAAATAACACCCTCGGTACACTTCGCTGAAATTCAAACCTCAACCCACATGTCAACCCCAACAAGCCAGTATAATGCCAGAATCAGGATCATGATCGACATCGTTTACGTAACGTTTACTTACATTTCACGAAACGTAACGTATGGTAGCAAAGGTTTTATTCTTGTTTGTAATTGTAAGACATCACGATGCAGTTAAGTTACGGACTAGGTTACCCCCAATTTAAAAGTTTTCTAAGGGAAAAATCCTGATTCATACTACTTAAAAGACGAAATTCACATTCCATTAATGACATATTGGGAATCAAACCCTTGGCTAATCAGGTGGACCGGCTGCTACATAGTTAATGTGTTTTAGTGTTTAGTGTTTAAAGAGTAAGATGGTTAAATTTAAATTGTTATCCTAAAATTGTTTTTATATTCATCAAAATATTTTAGAAGCTCCTGAACAATGTTTACTTTAGAATTGGGAACAGTTTATTACATAGTTAAAAAGGAATACAAATAAATATAAAAATGTAGCAACAGGCATAGCCTTTGTAAACGAGACACAAATATAACAAATTAATTTAGTTAGCGCCTGGCATAAAAAAGAGTAGGCTACCTTTATACCACCTGTACTTTTATACCCTCTTGTTCCCGGTTACAAACATCCTGATTTATAGTTGGAATAATTGACCCGTTCAGTTGCCGCGTGGTCTAACGCACTACTTTTGTCTTAGACTAGACTACTGAAGATGGGGAGATCGGAGTTAAATCCTGGTTGGGTGCACAGTGGGTGGTTTTACCTAAATAGTTCTCCGCTCTCCCTCCACGATAATGTGGGTGTATTTCCAATCAATTAAGCTTTCCTATTCCCTAACTCTTAAGTGTAGCTAGTTCATAGAGCATACAACCCAAACGGGTTGTAAGACGCAGTGCTAAAAAAAGTTGGATTAATAATTGTTCGCGTAATTGCGAATAAAGCTCACACACAAATGAGTTAGAATTCAGAAATTGTTTTGATTAAATTGATTTATTCAACTAGATTTCCCTTTGTTAGTTAAGTAGACTAGATTAATAATTATATTAAGCTATTTCATAGATACATATTGTGAATCATTTAAAAAATAAAGCCAGCAAGTTGCATTTTTAAATTTATTTTAGTGAGATATCTAGCTTCAATGCAACTAAGGCAAATCAATGAGGTCGACTTTATGGATATTATAGTGAGCTTTCATTGGGAAGGTGGGGTTTAATTCCAACCGGATACATTCGAGATGGATTTTCCACATTTAGAGTTTCCTACCATTTTATTATTATTATTATTATTATTATTATTATTATTAGCACCGCATCTTACTACCCGTTCGGGTTATACGCACTAACAACGCTAATGTGTAATGGTAGGGTGATTGTGAGATGAAATGGAGGACCTACAAATTAACGTGGAATCCGAACCACGGTGGAGGCCTGGTATTCCTCACATTCACAAGATGTCTTGTCAGAGGTGAAGGAAGGGTTTGGCTATCAGATAAATCTTTGCCGGGACCGAGGATCCGCCAGCATAGAAGTCTGACACCTTACCCCTAGACCGCCAGATCACCTCCCCTACCATTTTAAATAAATAATGTAACTAAATAAAATTCATCTTTTAAATTCTGTACTTTGGATATGTTTGTTTCTCTTTAACGTGTTTTAGAATGTTAGTGAGTTTCTTATGATTTTTTATAATAGTTTTTCTAACGCGCCTATACTTTGAGTTTATAAATATTAAATATATGCTATCAGAATATATGAAAATTAAAAAAAAAATTATTTGGAATTTAGAAAGTTCTTAAACACGCTTGTTTTTAGCACCACATCTTACTACCCGTTCGGATTGTACGCATTTATATAAATCACAATAATGTATTGAGGTTGAGAAAGGTTGACTCAATTGGAAGTGTACAAACACTTGCGTGGAGAGAGAGTGTGTGAAACCACTTAGAAAAAACCATCCTAATTACACCTGCTTGGGATTTCAAATCTACCCCTAATCGGTAGTAACGTTTGTTGCCAGAGTGACACCTTGGACAGTTTGACCAGCGAAGCAGATACGCCCTTTTTATATATTGGTAAGACGAAGAAATGGCTAAAGGCACGACGTTTGGATTTTCATTCAAAACCTCTCCAGCTTGCCAAATAATGAGACAAAATAAATACTATTTAGGATTTAGTGGATGACCCACTCTAAGGTGCAGGCCCTACTGCCCACTCACGTCACGGAGGCGGGCACACATCATAAAACAAACTCTGAATAATAACGACAGAACCATTTCCGCCCTCTCGGCTCCATAAATATCTCAACTCTTCTTGTATCCTTCAAAGAGAGCAACAGATTAATTGGATTTGATTTATGGATGCACTTGAAGACGTTACAACGGAAAAAATTATATCAGACCTATAAAAAAATGTTACACTTGAAAATCATTTTAAAATAAATTACTATTTATTACTTTATAAATAAAATGGTCTTGAATTATTTTTCGTGGTTTTCCTTACCAGTCACTTTATTGTGGGTGTAGTATTTTAAGAGTGAAGCCGATTAATACAAAGTAAGGATTACATTAAATCAGCCAATTTAAATGTGTGTATATATATATATATATATATATATAACATTTTTTTAGAATTGTGGGCACGTGAACTGCATGTTATGCTTGCTAGGTATGTTTTGTCAGTGACAGAAGGTCAGAGCTCTATTCCGGACCAGGTGTACACATTTTATTTTATTTTTCTAGATGTTTTCCCACCCTCCCTGAATGCAAATGACGGTATATCTCTTAAATATATCTTCTTGTTCCATAGTTAAAATGCGAGTAGTCTGAACGGGTAGTAAGCCTCAATGTAAAAAAATGTTCCAACTATGTTTTATTATAAATTGGTTTTATTTTACACACTAATCAAGTTGTTTTTTTCACAGTGTCTTACTACCTGTTCAGGATATTCGAATACATTATAATGATAAATACTCTAATTGGTAGGAATGAGGAAGGAAGAATTTTAGATGTAATCTAATCGCATTTGAGTGGTAGAAGAGTGGGAAACCATTTAGAAAAGCCCCCCCTCAGTAGACCCGACCGGGTTTCTAAACCCGGTCTTTCCGTCATCGGTAGTCCAATATATTATGAATGAAGCCTTAGACCAGAGGTTTCCGTTTCCAACTGGCAGCCCATGGGTCGTATGTGGTTTTTTTTTTGTTTTTTTGCCGCTCACTAAGTTTATTTGAAAAGTAATCTATTGTAGTAAAATTTAGGTTTTTACCCGCACGAGAAACGGAAAGCTTGATTGAGAAAAAATCCATGAAAGCTCTATCTGATGTTCTTGATTCAATTTTTCTGTACGTCCTCTGTATCAATGATAATATACTTTAGTAGGATTTTTTTAAATATGTAACCAGAAATGTTTAAACTACCACTCCTTATTTCGTTCTTTGTTCTGATTTTTTTAATATCTTGATAAAAACTAGTCACTAGACACGTGGATTCAATTGTGGCCCTTGGACACCTTCAAGGTGGAAGTGTAGGGTACGTGATAAAAGGTCAGAGTTCATGAAGCTACTATAGCAAAACATGTTATTGGTCAGAAGAAATCAAATATCACTTCAGCAATAACATAAAGTTTAATTTTCTTCACATGGTGACCTCAAACATTTCTGAATATCTGTCAAGGGTGTCTTGGAAATTGATTACAACTTTTTCTCTTCATATAAAATGTTTGTGATAGCCAAATTTCAACAACTGTTGATATCATCATGTGAATAAAACTTAAATATGTTTCTAATGAGACAATATTTTATTTATTTTGGCCAAAAATGTTATATAAAAACCGCAAAAACACTTTACATTTTCTCCCGTTTCTTACGTCCTCACATGAAGTTGGAAACCCCTTCCTTGGAACGTCAGCCGCCCCAGTGAAACGGGCATTTCTTTGTTGTCTTTATTCATTTTTATTTTTTATTCTAGTTATTTAATGTGCACATTCTGGACCAATTTGATTGAACTTTAAGGCGTACACTTAGTTAAATCTATAACATAAACAACAGCCTACCCCCGGCCATTAATTTATCACTGTGAAAGGGGAAATTCACATTTCAGCAATGATTGAACTGGCAGCACATATTTCTATCGAAAGACAAGCTAATGATTGAGCTAAGGTGCCGAATTATATATAGATGTTAAACTGTTATTAATTATATTGGTGGGGCTTACAAAGCACCCTCTATAGGCTTTCTCAAATAAAATTGAATAAGGTTTTGCATATATATATGGCTTGATCCTAGTCAAATGGATCTCTTCATTTTAAGGATACCTTTATACAATTACAACAAAATGATTGATTTAAAATGTCCTAAGCGTTTTAATTCACTCTTAATCTATCTGATAATTTGTTAATGTTAAAAACTGTATTAAAAAATCAAAAATCAATGATCTAGCAGTTTTCCATAAAACATATTTTGTATTCAATAACCAAACTAGTTTTTGTTAAGTTTTTAATACATTTTCTTTAAACTCTTGACAGTTATTGCATGTATCAGAATTTTAGTACTGACAAAACATATCAGTTAGTGATGATAGTAATGTAATTTTGAGATTATTTATAAAATAAAAAACAGTAAAAAAATTTAGGAGGGGGAAATAAAGCTAGCTTGAAAATTAAGGCATAGTAGCCATATTTGCATCAAATTAACAAAACCACCTAAGGATTTAGTGAGAATTATTTAAATTGTCTAATTTAATATTGTTTTTCTAAATAAATTTTAAGTCACGGAAGGCATTTCTTGAATTCCGTTTATTAGAATAGTTCTTTAAATAAATGGTAGTCGGTAAATATACTTATAAACTTAAAAAAGGTGGGGCAAGACATTATCTTAAACATCAAGCCGGATTATTATATGAATAATTTTTTCAATCAAGTATTTTTTGCAAAATAGTCTACAGCCTGTCAAGGTAACTTTCTTTACTTTACATATAGTTGTCTAAATAGGAACCATCTCTCAAATGTGACTGTTGAATAACACATGATCTGGCGCTTTTGTGTATGAAAGTAGATCTAGCACATTTTAGAAATTTTATAAAATTATATACAAATAAAATTGAAATGAATTTGTACTGCTAAGGTGTTAAGGAAACACACATATATTATATATAAGGTGATCTAATTAAATTAAGACGCGTTCGGATAGTTCACACCCATTATTTGAAACAACTTTGGATGCACAATTAGGATTACATCAGTTATCACTCAGTTTATCTTTTCATAAAATATTATTTAGAAAATAAATAAAAAAAATTTAAACTACAATATATTTTAAATAAATGCACGATATATTTTTTATTTCGTTATATCTTATCTTTGATTAACAATTTATTTTAAAACATTCTTCTCGAACAATAAAAAGATTGTTTATTTACAAAATAGTGAAAATACTCATAAATGTACCTTTTGTTATCCGTTTCGAAGTGAATGAACGTTATAATAATATTTGCAAACATGCATTGCTTTTTGGATACACTTAAACACGCAGGAAGGAAGACTGACAAGTTTGCCATGTAAGTTTTGCCTTCACATCCACATGAGACACTATTTCCCCCCCAGAACCAAGACACACACACACACGTGGTCCGTCACAGCACGTCACACACGTGTCTATCTGTCTGTCTGTCTGTCTAATGTCAGCCAGGATAGGGGTTAGGGATTTGTGAAGGGGTGCTTGGTGTGGGAGGACGAAGTGGTAAGAGATCAAATACAGAAGAGCAATGATCTTGAAAATAGCTAGTTACATGTCAAGAGATAAACATTACTGATAATGTTGAGTAATTTTAGAGAAAACATAAACAAATATACTCGTACATCTTTTTTTTTTATCAAGAACATTGAACTACAAAGAATTCGTTAAAAATATATGTTACAATGCTTTGAGACACGTCTTGTTTCTATTTTTTCATCTGAGTTCCTTAAATGCTTTAACATTTTGTAAATTTTCAATATTTTAACTGAAAATAGCAAAACAAAAAAAGTTTGGGTTTATTTATTAAAATAAAGGAAATACTAAAATAATTCAAACCTTTTTCACAATCTCTTATTCAGTAGTTACAAGTTTTAAAAGTATATTTCAGTAAGCCTCTATAATGCTATAAAATATATAATAAGACATTGTGACTCAACCCTTTTTTAGCAGCCATTACATTTAATGGATGAATAAAGAAATGCTATGAAGACTTTAGTAAAACATTGTGATTTAAATCTTTCAGGTAACCGATGCACTTCATTGGCTGCAATGCTATGAAAGCTCTAATAAAACATTTTATTTTAAACCTTTCAGGTAACCGATGCACTTCATCGGCATATAATGCTATGAAATATAAAATAAAACATTTTATTTTAAACCTTTCAAGTAACCGATGCACTTCATCGGCATATAATGCTATGAAATATAAAATAAAACATTTTATTTTAAACCTTTCAAGTAACCGATGCACTTCATCGGCATATAATGCTATGAAATATAAAATAAAACATTTTATTTTAAACCTTTCAAGTAACCGATGCACTTCATCGGCATATAATGCTATGAAATATAAAATAAAACATTTTATTTTAAACCTTTCAAGTAACCGATGCACTTCATCGGCATATAATGCTATGAAATATAAAATAAAACATTTTATTTTAAACCTTTCAAGTAACCGATGCACTTCATCGGCATATAATGCTATGAAATATAAAATAAAACATTTTATTTTAAACCTTTCAAGTAACCGATGCACTTCATCGGCATATAATGCTATGAAATATAAAATAAAACATTTTATTTTAAACCTTTCAAGTAACCGATGCACTTCATCGGCATATAATGCTATGAAATATAAAATAAAACATTTTATTTTAAACCTTTCAAGTAACCGATGCACTTCATCGGCATATAATGCTATGAAATATAAAATAAAACATTTTATTTTAAACCTTTCAAGTAACCGATGCACTTCATCGGCATATAATGCTATGAAATATAAAATAAAACATTTTATTTTAAACCTTTCAAGTAACCGATGCACTTCATCGGCATATAATGCTATGAAATATAAAATAAAACATTTTATTTTAAACCTTTCAAGTAACCGATGCACTTCATCGGCATATAATGCTATGAAATATAAAATAAAACATTTTATTTTAAACCTTTCAAGTAACCGATGCACTTCATCGGCATATAATGCTATGAAATATAAAATAAAACATTTTATTTTAAACCTTTCAAGTAACCGATGCACTTCATCGGCATATAATGCATTGAAAGCTATAATAAAACATTTAACCCTCTCAAGTGGTCATTACACTTCATTGGCATATAATGCATTGAAAGCTATAATAAAACATTTAACCCTCTCAAGTGGTCATTACACTTCATTGGCATATAATGCTATATTATCCCCTGCCTTCCTTAGTTCTGAGTTATAAACATTTCCCTTCCCCCTAATGCCCCATACTCCCCAAAATGGGACCCAACGTTTTTAAAGTGTGTCACATGTCCCACACATGCGGTTCATTATCCCGCGTGGAAGGTAAATGGACCAGTGACGCTGAGAAAGGGATAGGGATGGGGGAAGGGGGGAAGGTGATGCAATGGGAGAGAGCCAACATGGAGGAGACACCGCCAGGTTTTTTAAAGGAGTTTCCGTCCACGCTGCCCATCAGTTTGGTTGAGAGTTGAAACAACAGATTGGACTACTTTATGAAATATCGGTAATATTGGGATATTTTAAATAAAGGGTTGATAGATTGCTTATTATTCGGATTTAAACACGTCAAATATATATATATATAAATACATATATATATATAATTTAAATTATCATTCACTGATAAGCTTTGGATCCACTACCTTAAAGCTTCAAAAAGTAATAACATTTTTATTGAGAAACCGTAAAAGCTTGTAACAATCAATAGCCAGTAATTTAAAATGAATGATAGGTCTATATAATTATGTTGACACACAAGTTTATCTTACACTTAGTTTTTTTTACCATATGTTTCAGAGGAAAATAAAGAAATAGGGATAAATTTTGGGTAAAATTAATTAGATACCCATGACAAATTAAATTATTTAGGAATATCAATTTGCAGAAATGTTGGACATTTCAGAACAAGATGTATCTTATGTTTACCAAAGAGGGGGCATTTTAAAAAGCTATTTAAAAGAAAGTGTGTTCCATTTATTTTACTGTTGAAGTAGGAGATGTATGTTTAATTGGTGGCAAAAAGAAACTTACGAGTAGTAGATATGTAAACTTAAGATAGAAAGCTTCTGACAATCTATCAGCTGTCATTCTGAAGGAACTGGGAAACAAGGGATTAATGGCGCTGACAAAACTTATAAATAGAATTTATGCTTTGAAAAGATAGAATAAATTATAGTTATAAATAATGAAGTCGCGATGACTAATTAGTTCTTCACTTGCATTCACACTAAGAAAACTCCAAATATCTCACTCCACCTAGATATGAACCAAATTATTCTGAAGAGTGTTTGGTCATATAAAACAATAGGGCTTAGTAACCTTGGAAATGAAAAAGCTATTATTTCTTTAACGAAACAAAGGTATTTGAAAAAGACCCCTATCAAAGTCGTTTCTTCATGAGACTGGTCTACATTGATCCTAATGCAACACGTTGGAAGTCTTATCTACCCTTGAAACGTTGAGGAGGGATATCACATTGACTTAACCTTGAGTAACAATAAAAGTCACTTGTTAGAGCCCCCTCCAACCCCCGTTTCTAACCAAGGATCTTGTCGTTGTGGTTGAAGACTGTAAGGGAACCGCGTGGGTGAAAGTCACTAGGGCTCTCTTTGTTGTTACCACGGTAAGAGATGTTGACGCAACAAACAAGACTCACATAGCCCCCCCCCCCCCCC
>CABFOW010000432.1:103762-122728 GCA_902141385.1 Timema californicum | reverse complement strand
ATTTACACCGCCAAAATATTAAGCTCCCATTCACCTGAAACCAGCCTCTTCCCCTTGTCACCACAAAAAAAAAACACCAAAAACTTTCACTTTGAGGTAATCCCAGAGACAACGAGGAAAGAGAAACTTTACCCACCTCAGAAGGTGGAGAAAAAAAATTGTATCCGAAGTTTTGCGTCACTTCAATTTAGTGACTTCAGTTTGTAAGAGAAGCTTAGAGGACCAGAAGCAAATTTCTGGTGTCTTTGATTGATTAGAATTCAAAGTATAATCATGTAATTAATAGATCTTTAAGGTGATACAAAAATTATTTCCGATTTTGAGCAAGTGGTTAAAGGCATCTGTCTAGCCTTGTCTAGTTTTATAGTGACGTGGAGATCCGGGTTCAGTACCCGCCCGGGTGGACTTAGGTGATTTTTCATAAATGGTTTTTCCACTTCCCCACCAAGAAAATGCGGCTAGAGTTCTTATAAATCCTACCTAAATCATCCTAAGCCTCATTATTTTACATAGCCTGTGTGGATAGCCTGGTCGGGTGATAAATAAGACGCGGAGATGGAAATGAATAATTTTGTTAATGGTGAGTAGAGATATTTTATTTCTATTTAATATTAGAGTTAAAATTTAATAATATTTGTTTTATTTTGTAAACAAATTGCAACAACTGGGAAATGGAATAATTTTATCAATTTAATCATAGCTCTGACCCTAGAGTTTGGGATTTGGTTTGAAACCCGACCCGGTCCACTAAGTTCTGTTTTCCAATAATATTTTAATTTTCAATGGGTATTTTTTCACTACTCAAGGAAAATAATGATAATAAATTTAGTTAGTATTCAGTTTTCTTAGCCTGTGCCTTTAAATTTATCTAAGTTTTGTGGAATTGTCAGTGATACGTTTAGCACTAATTACCTTAATATAATGGAAACCCGTTTTCAAGCTGACCGCCATTGAGTTCCAGTAATATTTTAATGATGAAAGCTAAAAACGTTAATTCAAGCGAAGTAGTCAAGGATTTAATTGATTGTACCTTTTTTAGGGAAAATGTCCTCGTTATTGGAAGACCTTAGTAATTAATTGTCCTCTTCGGTGGCCGTATATTCCAAGGCGCTACTTTCGCAATATACTAAACTGCCTTAGACAGGGAGATCGGGGTAGTCTTTCCTAAACGAGTTTCCACTCTTCCTCCTTGCAAATGTGGATATACTTTCCTAAATTCAACCTTCCTAGTCCCTTACACATTATTGTAACCAGTATATAGGCATACATCCCGAACGGCTAATAATATGCGGTGCTATAAAGGTAACTAATTTTAGGACCAACACAAAGACTCAATACCAGGTACATTAACAGTAAGGAAAATAATTCACCCACTTTTACAATGACGTATATTTTGGTCCTGACAGACCAATAAATTAAGGATTCTTACATAAACTAACTAACGCATTACCGACTGAGAAAAAGTGTCGGGAACTATAAGATTTAATAATCCTACACCTTAGCTCAGTCGGTAGCGTGTCTCTCTACTGAGCTACAGACACTGTGTTCGATTCCCGACATGATCGGATAATTTATCATAATGAGATGCGGGTTTCCCCTTTCAGTAAGATGAATTAACGGCCAGAGGTTGGGTGTTGTTTCTGTTCTTGATTTAAGTTAGTTTGTAAGTCGTGTGTTGATATAATAAGTTGGTTCAGAGCGTGCACGTTAAGTATCTCAAATAAATTTTGAAAATTTAAGATTTAATCACAGATTACCAAGTAAATCTCTTATAGCCATATTTTTTAATTTTTATATTAATAGAAGCAGTATTAAATATACTAAGGCTCACACCTCTACTAAGATAAATTATATCCAACCAAACATTTCCTCTGACATGTATCACTCGGGAATCGAACCAAATAATCTCTTTATGAATTCTAAGCATGAGGTCTATCGTTTATCGATCAAGGTCATCGTTTAGTGTAAGACGATAGATACTGTAGGTCATGGGTTGTTTTAATTTTATTGCTGACGCTTGTTTCTAGTTACATCACGTGTATTATTAGAACGAGAAAACTAGGCAAAAGCCATAATTAAAAATAAATCCACAGGGCCTGATATTTCTCCAAGTTCCGGCAGCTAAGATCATTAGGTGAAACGTCTCTTGATGAAATTATGTTCATTCCCTTTTAATATGTGGTGAATTCACGGTCTGGGATCTGGTTGGTTTAAAAAATAAGTTAGGATAATTTACTAATATATAGCACAGTTGGTATTAAATCACACTAATAAGCATTATATTTAAATACCAAAGTATTTATCGAACACTATTTGTATATAGATTAGGTTTACATCAATATACGACTTACAAATTGAATTAATCTCGAATAGTAAATCTTCTTCTAATACTATACAACAAGCCCTAAATACATGCTGATTTGTTAGCAAAACAAATCCGTGTACAGATAATAAATACAATAGAATATTGGTAGAAAGGAACTAAAAAAAAATTACAAACACATTTTTTTTGCGGTCAACATTTATACAATTTTAATACTTTATTAGTATTACTTAAAAGGTGATGATACTATTTATCAAAAGTGATAGCTGTAGATGGCATGAGTCCAACACCTATGCTCAGATTTAGCTAAGGGTCCCGGGTTCCGAATCCTGGCATGGTAGAACAGTTTTTCATTGGTTAAATTGAGTTTTCAACTTTCACAGTGATGAATGAACGGCAGGAAGGCCGGGTACTCTGTTGTGTTTAGTCTATAACTAAGTTAGTTTATCGGTCGTACACTGATTTGATCAGTCTGTTTATAAAATGCACGCTAAATTCCTTAAATAATAAAAAAACTATACCGAATATATAGGCTACCTTTAGAAATAAATCCTGCTTATTCTTCTGTACTGAATACATCTGAGCGTGACGTCCCGTATTGAAAAACACCAGGGACCAAATGATGGCTGAGCTAACTTTACAATAAAATGACAGGAACTAAAACAATGCAATGGCGTTTACAAATGGAAGCCAGGTATTTTAGATTGACCGTGATTGTTCCAAAGGTAGTTTTGTTAATTTAGCCACATATCACACCTGGGACTTCCTGATTATAGGAGGACTCCGGACCATTCAGACCGTTATTGCAGGGGCTGCCCAGATAATTCAGACTTAATGGAACTCAGAGGAGCCCCTTTTCACACAAAGCAGCTAAAAAAAACGTGGTTTATTCATATTTAAGCTATTAACATATAAAAATATATGAGAGATTGATTATTTATTAGATTAAGTTAAATTATCCGTTTCAGTGGCCGAATGGTTTTAAAACGCCACTCTCGTAATAAACTGGCCTGCTGAAGACGGGAAATTCAGGGTTAAAATCCCGGTTGAGTATACCAGGGGTGATTTTTCCTAAATGGTTTTTCAACTCTCCTTCCACGAAAATTCGGGTAGATCACCTCTAAAATGCTTCCTTCCTCACACCTATCCTATTGTAATAACTATCATACACGCATATATCCTGAGTAGGTAGTAAAACGACTGCCAAAAAAATTACTAACAAAAAAGTAACTTGGCAACACTAAATTATTAAGTAACGATAGACCTTGTTAAATTATAGAAAGAACATATCAAAAATCTTTAAATGTATTTAGACCCTTCCTGGCATCGATCAATGAACCAATATACTTATTCCACCATCAGTATGCAATAGTTTCAATTTCATTAATACCGGTAAGTAAGACGGTAATAAATTATGAAGGGGCCACCTATTATTATCAAACCGACATCAATTAGAAAATAAAAAAAGAACAAAACAAACATTACTTTCACTAACAAAAAAAAATCTCTGTGGTGGTGAAATTTGAAAACAGCAGGGGTTGAGAGGGCAGAGGGGGTGTAGTCGCGATTCTATACGTTCCCTGAACACGTATAGATAGCAAGGAGGGTGGTCGTCTGTAATTTAATCAAGGAAGTTAGTAGAGGGGGGATGGTTGGCGGTACAGGAGGAGGAAAAGAGAGAGATAGAAAGGGAGGGGGTTAATACATGAGGTGTAAATGTACCCCCTGCAATCCTCGGCTAAACTCCGGGTCGCTTGCTATCTCTAGTCGTAGCCATAAATACTGCCTGGGTACACTCACCCTCGAAATGTAGTGGACCCTTTCACTTTGGTGTGCTAGTGACGGCTGACGGTAGTATTTGGAGGCATCTTTACTCCAGTCACCACTTCGGATATTTTTAGGATCTTTTTTTTCTCATAAGCTCTTATGCCACTAGCTACTAGTTTTGTGTGTTTACATCGCGTACAGGCTGTCTACATATTGCCATAATTAAAGGAAATGTAACTGACGTACTGTGTGGCGTTGTCTGTGTGAGCAGAGCAGAGGGGTTCTGAGCAAAAACATGATAACCCTCATATACGGGATACATCCACTATTTAAACTTGGATGAAATACTTAAATCTATATATAAAAAATAAATAAATTATTCGTCGATATTAATTAGTCTCTTCAAGGTTTTGACTGGCATGTAAAGGCAACTTGTAGATCAAGAGGTAATCTACCAGAAATCACTGTTCACGTACTTTTAAAAAAAAGGTTATCATGTTTTTCCCCAACCCCCTGATATGTAATCAATCACCAACTCAATTCCCATTTTACCAATAAAACGACATTGAGAATGTACTTTCATTTAATAGGTAGTCATCGAGTTTTATACCGAGTGAGAGAACAAGTCACAAGTACAGTTTTAAACTAAATATTCTTAACTTTAGAATCCGCACCACAAAAACAACGGTTGAAAATGCACCTGATTTTAAGGAAAATTAAATTGTACTGAACATCATATAAACTCGCGAATTAACAAATGTATTAAAATGTATTTCAGTAAACAGTCGGTCAAATGGAAACTAAATGAAAACTGGGTCCACCACTGCAAACGCATCAATGGGAACAATATATGTTTGAACGTAAATTTGTTCTCCCTCTTTAGAGATTAGTATTGTTAAATTTAGATTAAGTGTACCCGCATTTGAATGGAGTGAGTGTGAAGTCATTTAGGAAAAATCCTTCTCAGTACAACCAATCGCGTTGTACGCATGTGTTTATTTATTCGCTAATAGGGTAGAGATATACGGAAGGTAGAATAACTTCACAATTTTTAGGAGAAAAGGGGGAAAAACATTTATTTAGTTCAGTACACTCAACCAAGATTCGAACACCCGCCTCCTTGTCATTGGAGAACAATACTAATTATGCTTGAAATTTGTGCCACATTCGCACTGATGAGGCTCTAATCGAGTAAATAATATTACACAAATTAAACAATAATTAAGAACGCTTCTGAATTCACTCAGGAAACCACTGGTTTAAATATATATTATATTAATGGTCTTGCTTTACATTCCTGTCGTTAACATTTATGTCCTTTATCATTTCTCTACCCTATAATACTACTCATTAACACTTGAATAGAATAACATTAACAGGATACAAATAGTAGTTTAAATTAAAAATATAGCTAAGTAGGCTACTGTTTTGCAGGTTATTGGCTTAAAAATTATTGGAATCACAAATTGTAAACTACTTAATAGCTGGGTATGCGACTCTTGTAAAAAAAATATAAAGATACCTTAAACCTTTATGCTCTTACTATGTAAGTTAATTATGGTGATATTTATTAATACTAAAAACCTTAAATCGCATTCTTAATTATTGAGGTTTGTTAAATGTAATATAACTACGCATTTTAATTACACTAATTGGATGAGATATTTAAATTGAGATGAAATGTACTCTCATCCGTATGGAGGGAGAGTGAGCAACATCCTAGAGAAATTCTCCTTCAGGACACTCGGTTGGAAATCAAACCCCAAAATACCTGTCACCAGCAAATCAAACCCTACAGTGTTGACGCCCTACTCCGTGTCACCACAGATGGGCTTTAAGAGAATTAAATCATATTCAAGCATGTACTGTAACTTTAGATTTTAACTTTAATTAGTCTCAAATCTACTTCAGTGGCTAAATGGTTGAGGGTCATTCTCGTGTTAGTTTGGCCTGCTGATGACGGGGAGATCATAGTTTGAATCCCAGTTGGGACTACTGACTACGGGTTTTTCCTAAATGGTTTCCCCACTCTCCTTCCAGGAAAATGCAGGTAGATCACCTCTAAAATGCTTCCTTCCTCGTCCTTATCCCATTAGAGTAATTATCATATATGCGCAAAGCCTAGGTGGGTAGTAAGACGTGGCGATAATAATTAAAAACATGTCTCAAGTATTCAAGTGGTTTAAAGTCCTCCATATTCTTCCTTTATAGTTATGAATTAACATTTAACATCTTGATTCAATTCATAAGTAGGCCTAATGGGGTGAAGTTTGCGAGAAATAAGGAGCTACCGGAATAATGTGACATTAATTAACCACCAAGATAATTTACACCCACACTATTATCACTAAAATCCCCTTTACACCCTTTCTTCAACCCTTCCACTATGCACATCCCTTTGCCAATCTCTTCTTCCAACCAAAGGGTGGAGAGGATTTTTGGCGGGAATGATTGACTCACAAAAGGCTGAGGGTGGGTTAGAAGGGTTGTTCATGAAAAGAGACCAATCAGAACCTCCAGCATGATGGGTTTTATTTAGGAGGGGATGAGTGACGTGAAATATTACTTTATTTCCCCTTTCCTCTCTCTCGCAGTCTCTTTCAGTTAGGAAATGAGTTGGGGGAGCGAGTTTTGTACAGTTGCAAACACAGAGCGAGCCTAGTGGAAAAGACTTGAACTCGGTGCGACGAATGAAATGGAACGCCTTGAGGGTATACAGCCAAACTGACGCTACTATGTAACAGAACTGTATAGACTCAAGGTGTCAACACAGAAGCTACCAATTTTCTTGGATAATTTAATTTTTTTATTTTTGTTGAATGTAGTAGAACCAAAAATTTTGTGAATACTGATACATAGATATCTTGGTGATTTAATGAGATGTTGGTAAAATTTAAATATCTAAATTCAAATCGTTATAGGCGTATTATCCTCATTTTAATTACTAATTTGTTCAATTTTGTTTTGAAGCTCAGATAGCTAATGGTATGAAATAAAGTACTAAGAGCAAGAATGTGTATCAAAAATAAGTTTTATTTGAGCTTGCTGATGTATACTAGATCTAAAATATTATTTTATTAGTAGTTTGGGGAAGATTTTTTATAAAATGAATACACATTTAGATAGTACTAGACTATTTTGTGATAACCAATGATAGGATAGAACTTATTTATTTTTTGATGGCACAAATTCTACAATATTTAAATATTTATTTAAGTGTTCTAACCTCCAAACAATTTTGTTTGTTCTTGTTTTAATTATTAAACAAGTTAGCCCCTTTTAATTTTTTTTTAAATTTTTATTTAAAGGGTGTATCAAAGATTTAACAGACCTTATATACTCTACGGAAATAGGAACTCGAAAGCTCATTGCTGTACTTAAAAGAAGTAAGCTACCTATTCCTATATTGAATTATTTCTATCCAGTCCCCCAAATTACACCATTTATCTTTCAGATCAATTCTAAAATTATCTTTCATTCTGCACCTAGGTCTTCCAAATTGTCTCTTCCCATTGCCTTTCTCATTCAATACTCTGCACATGGTTCTATAAGCAGCATGTGCTGCATTTGCTGTCCACCATTAATTACGAGACTTGATTATCCTAACAATGTCTTGTAGTGGTTACAAGATATGTAACTCATAATTATGTAGCCTTCTCCCCTGCACAGTGGCCCCATCACTTTTTAAACTAAATAGGTGCCTAAGCACCTTGTTTTCGAACATCCTAATTTGTTTTTGTTTCCCACCCATTGAGAACTACCGGTAGTTATTGTTTTGTTCATTCTTAGTTTTACAATCCTTGAAATCAGGCGAGATGTCATCAACTTCTTGACCAAGCAATAGTATGCATCTCCAGACTGTATCCTTTTCCTAATTTCCAATTTTATATCGTTATTGCTAGTTAAAATTGTCCCTAAATATTTAAACCCATTTAACATACCTTTTGTAAATAATTAAATACAAATTCCAGAGTAGGGATTTAATTCGTTTATTAAGTTAGTTCTTATTTGCCATTTGTGTTATAATATAAAACTTATAATTATTGTTCCCATTATTAAATTAATTTTTTCTTATATTATTTTGTAATCAACAAACGATAAACAATAAATTATAAAGAAACAATATAATATACATTTAACAATTTAAACGCATTCTACCACCTGTAGCTTCAAACACACGTGGGGAGGGAAACTTTAACAACCTAACAATACAAAAAGTGACTGCAAATATTCTACAGCGCACACCCTTTGAGTTAAACCAAATTAATGTCGGAAATAGGCCTACCCACTAATCCAAGGCTAACAGCTGCCTTAACACTTGTTTTAAGGGAGGTAATAGGGGTTGGAGTTTAGCAATAAACCTTGGTAATTTAGTGCCGAGATAAAGTTTCATGGGCTTTTCAGTTGGTTTCGTAAACAGTTGGTAGCTAAAAACTAGGAAGGGTAACTATCATATTGTATAGTATAGCCTAGTGACTTTGTTAAACTACAATATTAAATAAAATTACATTAGCGCATAGGTCAAAGATATAATTGTCACTTTTAAAATTAACTTAAATATTTAAGCCTCAATAGCTTAGTTTATAGGTATTTTGTTTATTAAATTAATACCAAAGTATTTTGTATATATTAGTTTGATTTCTTATACAAATGTGATATGCTTACAAAATGGTTAACTACGCAATCTATTTTTAGAATTTTAGTCTACCTTAAAACAAAACAATTTTTTTAAATTTAAATATTAAATTTTAAAATGAGTAGCGTGGATGGTAATTATATTGACTAAATTGAACAAAATATAAATTTAAAAAGTGTATTTTTATGAAATAAAAAGCTATGTTCAAAGGAGTGTCTAATTATAGACTACATTATACAATAATTACATTTAAGAAACCATAAAACAACTAAAGAGACAAGCTTAAACCTATATAGTTTATGTTCTATAAACTTTAATTTATTATTGCAAAGTTTAATATCGTGGTATTTATGACTTTGAGCTAACTCAACCCAAACAAGGCACTTTAACTAAAACACTGTAAAATTCCCTAGTCCCTTTATAGTATAGTATTAGATAATTTAATTGACTGTCAACAAGGGAATCCCTATAGCGAAATTACACACGTCCCTTCCCAAAGGACAATTGTCCTATTCTCCCTCTCAACCTCCACCCTTTATTTCACCCTCTTTCCAAAAACCGATCTCCCAAATCGATTCCAACTCATTACGATGTGTTTGCGGAACTTTCACACAATGAAGAACCAGTTAAACGCCATTGTTGTTTTTTTTAGATCCCCGTTATCTCGAGTTCATCTTCAATATTCAATTGCCGATGTTTATCGGTTTCATACATATAGTTGGTTTTGTGTTTATTTTGATCAAGTTGTAGCATCAGCAATTATTACGTCATAAATACCGTCGTTAGTCGGAATGATTCGTTTGTTATTATTTGGGGGATTTCATTTAAATGAATGGACAGGAAACAATTCAAACACATCAACAAACATTTAAACGTGCTTTAATAGGACTGCATGGACCTAATCCTAAATTGTGATATTTCTGTTATTTAAATTGAGTTTTTTTCACATAGATAAAATATATTTCTTTAAAAGTTAAAATATAAAAAATAAAATTGGTCTACTTCCGAACAATTGTTATAAACTTGATTTCGGTCATTAGAGCATCTTACTACTGATCTATAAGTCCCAACTTCGAGTTTCTTTACAATGGAAAAACAATTATCAAATTGATATTAAGAATTTCCCTTTCACAGTTGGTTACTAGCTCATGCGTTTGATTCAGAGCATGAACGTTATACATCCATAGTAAAATTAACGTCTAGACAAAATTAATTAATTGTTTGGTAAAATGAGTTGAATTTGGGCCACTAGTAAGAAAGGAAACTTGGTGCCACGTATTAGGGAGACCACCTGTTTCGCTGGTAGCATGGTCTAGGGCGTCATCTCGCTATTTACTAGACTACCGTTTAAAAGGGATATCGTGGTTTGAATCCCGGTCGGGTGTAGTAGGGTGGTTTTTATAAATAATTCTCCATTCATCCTCAAATAAAATGTGGGTAGAATAACTCTAAATTCAACCTTTTTTCATCCTACCTCATTTGCATAATTAGTACATATGCGTACAGCTTGAACAGGTAGCAAGACGTGGTGCTAAAACATAAGGGAAATAATTTTTATCAAAATTATATAAAATATAGATGATCTACCATCGCTTAAACCATTTTTAAAAATTGACATTTGGGAGTAAGCAGTGGTAACAATAAAGCCTTAACATTTATACTGCCTTAAATGATATTATGATCATGATAGAATAAGAATTTTTACAGTATTCAAGTTAAAATAAATGTTGAGTAACCAACAATGAAAATAAATGTATATATATTTCTTAAATCAGCTTATATTGACATCCATCAAGAAGGTCATTTATATAAATCTAATGGCCGATTGTCGTCACTGGGTTCCTGATTTTGATGACATATATCCTGATTTTGTTTGGAATAACAGTATAGAAAATTCAAACATATCTATTTGCGGCCAATCTAGATAATACTTTATTTGTGTTATTTTATAAATATTGATAATATATATCAAAAGTTACAGCTGAAGATCACACGACTTGATGTATGAATAACTTTTAAATAAAATTGTTTTATTAAATTTAGTAACCAAAATCATATTATATCTATTTTTGGTACAGTACATCACCGACAATGCTTAACTTACTATCTCCACATAAATTATTTTCATGATGCCCTGAACAATTGAAACTGTTTTTAAGGTCAATCTTTGATCATCATATTTTTAGATTTTTCAGGACATATTTTCTTGTTTTGCGCCATTTTTAGGAAATATTTTAGTCATTTCTAGACATTTATCCTGATTAAGTATACGTTTTTAAATACTATCGATATTTAATAAATGCATAAATGTATTCAAACATAACATTTGTTCACATATAGTTGTTGTAATGAGAATATGTAAGGGATGAACTTTGTATGATCTTTATATGGATGTTTGGAAAATACACATCCTGTCGAGAGACTGAAACTAATCTGGAGAGGGTTGCTTTGCGAGGGGATAGTTAGGCCTATTACTTCTGAAGCAAATATTGGTAGATAATATATAATATAAGTCTCCATTTTTTAAGGCCGTGGTTTGATTTAGTCGTATGCATCCATATAAAGTTTTTGTTAGTATTTTTTAGGTAAACTTTTTTAAGGTTGAAACAATTTTTGATCATATTTAGTTAATTTCATAGATTATTTTTGATAATCTTTAGAGCCTCAAAGTCAAGACCCGACTATATTTTGTAACAATGTGTTAATAAATGCCACATTAACTCGTTTAGCACTCATGGTCAACATGCTACAATAAGTTCTATGTAAAGAGTAAGCCTCTGCTCTAGCTACCCCCTACTGCATTTCTGAAGTCTCTCAATCCATCTATTTAAACTTTCAATAGGTTCGGAATGGATTAAATTGTATCCGGTTGGTATTTGTGTAACGTTATTTATCCTAGAGGTGTGAGTGTATGTGTGTGTGTGTGTGTGTGTGTGTATGCTAGTCCTATGTATCCCTGCACTGACCGACGTGATTAATTGCCTGTAATGAGACAAAAGGGAGAAGGAGGGGTGGGGCTGAGAGATTTAGAAAAGAGGGGGAGAGGGCAGGAGGTTGAATGTGCGGCTAGCAACACGTGATTTCACTCTGTACCCAATCAGACGATACAATTTATTTTGATATCAACTTCATGGTATATGGCGCCACATAGATTGATTTGTTTAAATGTATTTTTTTTTTCTCTACTCAACCCGATATTTTACAAATAAATCAATAGTATATTCAAAACCTTCAGACCAGTGACCTATATTTTAGGCCTGATAATATTAGGATATATCCAATGGTAAAAATATGTTTTCCTCCAGTCAAGTCTTACTATGCTCGTTCTGAATATCAGCATTTTTAGGGTAAATAGGATAGGGATGGTTAAGGTAGAAACTAAAGTGTCAACATATATACGTGAATGTGGAGGGGATGAGGAGAAAATATAGCCTCCACTTATTTGTGATTAGACACCCTCATCTTCTCATCAAACTTAAAACAGACAAGATTAGTCTGACGCCATTGTCAATTGGCTCCCATATGTGAGTTTCTATTATATTATAGGCTACCAAAGTGGGTCATTTAACTTAGATATTAAATTTACTTGCGATAAGATTTAGCGTTTATAATAATTTATGTGCTGACCTTTTTAATGTATCTTTTTCTCTTAAACACCGTGTCTCAATTTATACTCTAAATTAGTTAGAGATGAAGGTTGAATTTAGAGGTGATGTACCATCATTTACGTGGAGGGAGAGTGAAAAAAATGCCTTCAGTACACCCTACCAAGATTTAAACCCCGATATCCCTGTCATCAGCAGCTTAGTATGACGCCTTAGCTCATGGAGTCACTGAAGCGGGTTTTTTTTAAAATTAAAGTTATTAATGCTATCCATATTTTTCTTACCCCGTTAAGAAAGTGGAGATAGCTAAGAATCCCCTCTGGGAAATACCAAGCCCAAAGTGTACTTCCAAGATTCGTACACCAACCTCATGTGTCAGATCATTTTAAATAGTTTTTAATTTATTTTTAATCTTAGAGCTGTTTTATAAAATGTAGCTTGGCGTTTACTCTGTGAATTAGGTATTTATTATCTGTCCTCAGGAAACAAAAATAAATATAGCTCTGTAAATGGTGTTGTCTAATGTTGATTTATTTTCATATGTGTGTTAGTTATTTACATCACTAGCTTTGGTAAGTTATCAATGAGTATCACGTTCAGAGATAACAGTGAGCCCTAGTGTTAAATAAAAGAGATAATAAAACCAGCATTTTAATGAAGCGAGAACGATAAACAATATTTTGTAAATCCTTAAAAATGTTTATCTGCTTTTGATTGAGATATTTCATATCAATAGTTAAGAAAATGCACTTTGTCCACAGCCCTGTCGAATCCACTAGCCCCATCAATCTAAGCACATACAGGTTAGAGAAGATAATCGCACCAATAGTAAAGGCTCTTGTTAGAAAAATATATTTAAAATAAAGTTGTATCTTTTGTCCGTGAAATTAATAGTTTTTCTCATCACACGATAAATAAATTCACCCAAAGGGAAAATAAATCACCTCATTTTGAAAATATCTGAAGAAACTAACAGTAAATATCGCCGATAGATGTCATGGCGCTCGCCACCAAGAATTGGTCTGTCCCTTTGTGCGTAAATGAGCTATAGACCTTTTCTGAGTGAGGTAAATATTTTCATGGTTCCTGAAATTATCGTAAATGTAGGGATCTACCTAATAAATAAGGAGTTATTACTCTGAAGTAAATCTGTTTATACTTATCATATTTAACAGCGTAATACACATTATATTAAATAATATGAAACTAATAATTTTAAAACGAGTTTTTAAACCGTTTATTATTTTTTTAATAAACAAAGATTTACGAAATCACAAAACATAACTAAAATAACTCATAAATATTAAAAAATATTTGTTTATTAATTTTGTATAAGGTCAACAATCTTTCCATGATTTGAATTTTAAAATATTGACTTGTGTCTTTCTTGCACTTAACAGAGTATTTCCAAGGGATGAATGAGGGGTGGAGCGAAGTTTTAGCCCGAAGGGGTGGGAAAGGGAGGGTGAAGGGGGGAGAGGGAGAGAGAGAGAGTTCGGAGAGCAGAAAACAGAACAATCATGGCCGTAAGGCACGCTACCGTCGAACATTATGGCCGACACCCAAAACATCGCCGCCCCCTCCCTCCTTCTTAATTTCCGTTCATTACCCGTCGCTACGTCAATGAGTTTCCGTTTTATCGAGTCTTTGCCACGGTGCGGCGAGCTGGGGGATACAGAGGGGGTGTATATCATGGCTGTTGTCGTGCTACGTTTTAACGGGGAGACGATATTTACTAGAACAGGACCTGAGGTAAGCTTGAGATACGAGGAGTGTTGTTGAGGATGAAGTTAGAGGCCATAATGTGATCTTTTAAATAGTAATTTGTAGTTTATTTAATAGAATCTATATTGAAATCGAAATATAAATGCGGATTTATCAAATAATATTTAATAAATAAATAGGCCTATACATACGTAAGCTATAATTATTCTATATATTATTCTATTATAGAATTGAAGTAGGCCTATTAGTCAAAAATAACTCCTTCAATTGATATAAGTTGACATGTAAGCGTAGAAACAGTCAGCAATTGATATCACTTTACTATATTATTAGTATTATTTTATAGGTATTGATATTACACATCAAAAGTTTCAGCTGCGCATCTTACGGATTGACGTATGAATATAATGATAAGAGTTTTAGTAACTTTTGAAAAAAATAAAAGGGACCTTCTTATCTGACATCTACTATAAATATTAAGAGATCTATTTTGATGTATCCATACGTCAAGTCGTGTAACCTACAGTAGCCACTTTTGATAGATTATTATAAATACTTATTAAATAACTATAATACAGTAAAAGTGTACTAATGCTAAGCGCCGAATAATTTTTTTGAATTTTAAAAATGTTCTTCATATCAAACTTGTAGTATAGGCCCTACATATAGCAAGCAATCCAATTGAATTAGACTTAGGGCCTATTTGTTGTGTTAAACTTTTAGATATTAATTTTGATGAATTTGTTTAAACATGAACTAGTGCTATAACTTCCCAGAGTTTTAAAACAACACAATGTACGCATTATGATTGGTAGGAGAGACTTAGTGTGACAATTTATTATATTATTATATTATAAATATACCTTGCATTTAAGGTAAACGTCAATAAGATGGATTTAAAAAGGAAGTGTGTGTTTACACACTTTTTTTTAAATCCAACCTCCAGTAGAACAGCTTTACACTTCCTCATTACATTAAGAGGCCTAAATTTTATGTATATATATATATATATATATATTTAACACTGGCTGGTTAAGTATTTATTTACCAACCTTTTAAAATATTGGAATAGATTATTAAAAAGGTTTTCAAATAGTCAATAAAACAAAAGGTATAACTGAAGATATGTATTTGATTATAATTTATCTGCCCTCGAAAAAATAAATACACAGTTAGGAGTACGTAACCGCGTTATTCAAGCCACCAAGTTTTTGGTCAGCCTCATAACCCTCCCTTCCCCCCTCCCCAACACGGTTTAAATGAACATTGCAAGTCAGGCTCACACGTTGATTGCTTCTGGCGAACGCATTCATTAAACATTGTGGTTCGCGCGTTCACACTTCACACCAGATGAAACCGCCACATAACTCTTCTGAACAGCCAGCCCCCACCCCGTATTCATAACTCTCTTTACAATCTGGCCCCCTCTCTTCCCATACAATACCTACCCCTCCACCCTCGCCCTTCTGTTGGAATATCGGGGGAGGGGAGAGGAATGGTTTCTGTGGCATCGGGTTCAGATCTCGGTGACACCACCACATGGGAGCTAACGGTAGACTATGTCTTTAGAGAAAATAAAGTGTGGTTCTACAGAGAATTGCCAAATCAGGTTTGGCTTGACAGGGACTGTACTAGTATACTGTTATCTCCCCCCTCTCTTCTGCTTCGGTGGCCGCGTGGTCTAAGGCATCATTCTTGCAATAGAATAAACTGCTGATGACAGTGAGATCGGGTTTTGAATCTCGATCAGGTCTACTGAGAGCTGTTTTCACTAAATGGTTTTTCATTCTTCCTCCACGCAAATGCGGGTTAACTTCTTCTAAATTCAACGTTCCTCATCTTTAACATATTAAGGTAGTTTGTAGAATATTTATGCGTGTAATATGAACAGGTAATAAAACGAGATGATAAATAATATCCCCTTCCAGGTGACCTGGTGGTCTAGGGGTAAGGTGTCAGACTTCTATGCTGGCGGCTGGGGTTCAATCCTCGGTCCCGGCACAGATTTATCTGATTACCAAACCCTTCCTTCATCTCTGACAAGACTTTTGTGAATGTGGGGAATGCCAGGTCTCCACCGTGGTTCGGATTCCACGTTAAACTGTAGGTCCTCCATTTCATCTCACAATCACCCTACCATAACACATTAGCGTAAGTGCGTCTAAACCGAACGGGTAGTAAGACGCGGTGCTAATAATAATAATAATAATAATAATAATAATAATAATAATAATATCCCCTTCCCTATCCATTTGAACAGCCACACCCACTACACTCGGTATCACCTCTGAGGGAACTGCAGGAATTCTGAAGAAAAGATTTACCTTCGCTCACTTCCTAGGTTAACTGTCGTCGAATATCATTCGCTTTCAGTTATGTCAGAAGGTGATGTGCTGGGATAAGAAGGGGGCTGCCACTGGCGATCTCTATGAACCATCTTTACAAAATTTGTCTCATAAGTTATTTAAGATAAGAAACTGGCAATGCTATTTCCCAATAGCTGTCGTGCAGTTTGATCTCTCATTGATGATATCCGGTTTAAGGCAGTGGGAAAATATTTGGGCATTGGATTTAAGGTGGGGTAGTACGTAACGTGAGAAAAGGCCAGTGATTTTGGCAATTTTAGCATAGCGTTAATTGATGAGAAAATTTCTAACTTAAGAGAAAAAGTTCTCGTTAAGTCTAAGTAGATATTCAAGAGCTATTGAGTTCTCCATGCGTAGAAAATTAAACTCTGTGTTTGTACTGAAGCAATATTTGATTTATTAAAAAAAGAAGTAATGATATAAAAGCTGAAGGAGCACATACCCTTTCTCGCATCCCCTACATTCCAACATCCACCCACCGGAGTTCTAAAACTCGGCGCAGGCATCTAGAAATTCATCCTTATTAAAGAAAGGGTTGGTTATTTCAAAATAAGTTTCACATCAAAATGTAGCTAAAAAGGATTATGAGCATCGCTCTTTACGATTAAAATATTACATTTTAAGTTTAATAATTTAAAAAAAATTGTATTTAAAAATATGCAATTAGAACGTTTTAAATGAAATTTCTTGAGAAATGTTGCAATTCTGAGATTAAAGTAGCCTAATAGACAAAGTCAACAGGGTCTCATAAGAACGTTCTTAGATAATTATTAATTAAATATAGTTTTAATGATTTGAAAGCTTCCGAGCAACCATTCCATAATAAATACCACAGCGTTAGAATATTTACCTCCTAGTAATCTTCAGTTGCATACCTAAAAATTAAAATTGATAATTATTGGAAGGACGCAATATATTAGTACAGTATCTACAAGACTAGTTTGCCACGGAAACAATCCGCAAGTCCCAATAACAATATTCACTGTGTGCTACAACTACAGCAACAATATTTACTCTGTGCTACAACTACAGCAACAATATTCACTCTGTGCTACAACTACAGCTTCAGCAGAGAGATTTACTCAAATAAAAAACACATCAAATAGCAAATAATATGCGCTCTTTCACTTTTTATAGGTTAAATCGTGAACCGTATAGTCTACGCTCAACCAACGATCGCCTGATTTACAAACTAACACAAATGAAAAAGGCATCACATCTTATATAGGCCTACTAATTGAAGAACATTTTAGAGGGTGTGAAAAACATTAAAAAAAATAATAATCAACATTGACCAGATTTCATATTATTTTAGTCATACTCAAACTGTTGATATCGTCATCAACAGTAAAAGTGAGAGATATAGTCTGATTTTCATAGAAAGACAACGGTTAAAGATATAGACAAACTTCACATATTCATACATAAAGTAATGTGATCTTTAGTTAGATTACGTTTTAAATAGGTAATATCACACCATCTCACAAATAATCTAAAATGTACAATGAATCTCCATAACCAATCATAGATTTTGGCTGTGTTCGTAACTTTGTTGTAAAGCCCCATATAAAAACCACGTATCCATAAGTCCGTGGTACGTAAGAAATCAACACCACAGTATCAGATTGTTATTTCTACAGAGTCCTGATCCTTAAGTCCTTACCCCGTAAAAGTTTGTTAACTTTAACTTTCTAAGGACTAGTGCACACAGATTGCTTATCACAATTATTTAAATATGTGCGCGCGCATCGAAATAAAAGGAACAAATTACCGCGAGAGGGTCCGTTGTTAATTAAGTTTCATAGTTCAAATCGTGTTATAATCATATTATATGTTGTGACTGTACTTAACCTACATTTCAAGTATACTCTAAACGTTTTATCAAAAAGTTGTGTTAGATTATCTTATTTGATTAGCTAACTGCTTGGCGGTTGCTACTTGCTTTAGACGATTTTCTACGGAAGATTTTTATTGGGTGAAGTCTTCGACCATCTCGATGGTTGGCACTGTCACGTGATTAAGGATACGGGTGGTGTGGACGAGAATAGAACTTCTAAGGACCACGTACTACAAACCTACGGAAACAAAGAGTCTGTAGAAGAGGCTTAAGCCTCCCAAATGATTCAGTCATGAAGGATGGATAGCCTTTACATGTAATCGTGCAAAGTGTGTTTCCCCCTCCCTATGAAAAGATTATACGTATAAAATGACACCCCCTCATCCTACCCTCAAAACAATATATATATATATATATATAAACACAGATAAAAAAAAGCCCACGATGTTTCAGCAATAACAGCCGGCGACGGTGGGCGATAGGAAAACTAGAAGCACTCGCCGGGCCCCCAGCTCAGCCGAGTGATGGACAATGATACATGGCTGACAATCCCATGCTACTACTGGGCTTGCACTTCGCGCTCCGATACACATTCACACATCCGCGAGCAAGAGTTTTCAATTTATCAGTGTCCGCCACGTATCACATCTCATATCACACACATGCGAGTGATGTATGGGTCGCCATACAAACACCGACCCCCCCCC
>CABFOW010000432.1:0-103735 GCA_902141385.1 Timema californicum | reverse complement strand
CCCCCCCCCTCCCTTCCCCACCCGTTTCCCACCCGACCAGCCCTTATCCTCTTCCCTTTCCCGGGGCTCGCACATAGATTTGATGACGTTTCATAAAGCGAAAAGAGGGGTGAGGGGGAAGGAGGTTTTGGTGTGGCAAGGGGGATGTTTTTGTTTGATAAATAACGTCAAGCATCCCTTTCCTAAAAAAAAAATCAGTGTTGATGTTTTAGGGGTTTCCGTTGCGTTCTGACATTAAGCAGAATTAAAACAGTTCATCGAGATATCTGGACTTACGCACCGTACCGACAGCGGGGCCTGGATTCGCTATCAAAAGACTACACTAAGAACATTTTCTTATTTCCATTTCGTAATATTCCATTTGCCTGTCACGCAAATCATTCCCGTTGCTTATCCTGGTTTGTCGCGGTCGTCCTTTCTTAAGTTGAGACGGTTTGCCACTATTTTTCCACTCCAATAATCATAGGTTTACTATAAAACTCAACCTTTCTTGACCTACCTCATTATATTAAATACACAACAAGCATGGAAAGAGTGTTAAGACGTGATGTTAATGTTTATACTCAAAGAACATACAAGCATGGGAACAAATTTTGATGGTTGGTTGAGTTCAGAAAGTAGCTAGATATCTCATCGCTAGAAAGTACTGGTATGATGGTGTGACAGAGAGGAAGTGATCACAATAGCTATACTGGATACCATCTGAAGGAACTGTATAGCTAGTATTGGGGTACAGTGTTGTAATTCTACTCATGTTGGTGTGGTCACCATTTTCTTAAACATGAGACAATGTTTTTAACGCTTATTCATCGATGCTGCTAGTGGCTCCTACTTACCCCCAGCACACCGTCTTCCGATAAGCCTATAACTGAAAACACGGGGATTTGTCAAGAATTAAATGAGAAAGAGCTAAGTTAAAGTTTTTCTCCATAAGATATGCAGTTCCCTCAGAGGTGATTGTCAGTATAGTATTATTCTATTCATCCTTTTCTTCAAGGTCACAAGTTGGCTAATCGGTTGTAGAAAGAAAGGAGAGACTCAGTGACAGTAAAAGATAATTTCTTGAGCTGAGAAACATTAGCTATCTTGGTGGGGATGTATTCGCTAATAATTAAAATGTGTCACTTTAGTTAATTGGCTAGTGACTTCTTGGTGCAGTTAGGGTATGCTATATCCAAGCAATAAACAGACACACATACACACACAATAAATAACACCTTAGTGCGTGTTATTTGAGACAACTTGAGTTATAGCCCATATTAATTACGTTAGAGGCCCAGGGACGATACAAGTAAAATTGTATAGGTAATGTACCCATGTTTTCATGGCATAATAAGAAGAAACCGTTTAGGAAAAAAAAAACACTTAAGATACCCAACTGAGATTTGAATCCCAATCTCCCCATCACCAGCAAACCAATCGAACATGAGATTGGTGCGTTACTGTGGTTTCAAACGTTCACCAAAAAAATAGCGCAGAGCAGAAACGGGGTCACATGACGAGTTTCAGGCCAATCTTAAGATTTCCCCCACCTCGGCGCCAGCTCTTATGGTAAAGTTCGACTCTTCTCTGCTTCGCCCGCTCTGATTGAGATCTTCCGACATTAGAGACTCAATTAAACCTCAAAACAAACCATCTCTAAACATTGCGCATGCGCTTTAGAGATAGAAGCAAGCAGACAGTTTCGCTGGCTGTTGTGAGGAAGTTAAAATAGCCCGTTAATAGAAAAGCGTGTGTATCGGTGTATTGGATTGTGCCACTACACAGCATTTTAATTTGAGAACATCCTCAATGTCAATTATCGAAATTACATCTTTAATAAAAAATTTAATATCTTGATAGTCAGCTGTTTTAAGTTTGCGATGCAATGTATCATGGATCAACATATATCGTATGAATTACGGCACCCACCAGGTAGATTCTACTCTTTATCAAGCTTTAGGCCATGCGACTACCGATGCAGGTGTTTGGGATACCCAAATTTTAAAAACAAACATAAAAGTAACTCTACCATAAGTTTATAAACGTAATTATTTTTGGCTTACAAATTGACTTGCGAAAAAGACCTTGAATTGGGCTATTGGCCATTAATATAATCTAAAACTACTTACAAAGAAGGTTGTCACCCAGAATCAAGACTAGCCCTCATATGTCACACGTACTTGAATATACACAGAGAACACGTACGGTTTTACAACGTGTTTACCCATCTTCTATTTGTTACTAACTAACAAAACACACGCTAACAAATCGCGGTGCTTGTTTGTTAGTTTGTTAAGCGGTAAACCCAACACGACATTCAGAGTGTGTGTGTGTTGTCATTTAGTGCCGTAAACCATGTCCCCTTCCCCTCCTCCCGTTATTTCCCCCTCCCTCAACCCATCATTCTGTTTCCGTTCTAAGTACTTTGGACATATAAACCAACCATTTCGATAACACACACCGCTAACATGTACTAACAGAGTAATTTTTGTATGGTTTTTAAAAAGAGTTAGTCGGCTTGACTCGGCTCCGGTTGTATTATATCGAAACAGCACACAACAGGCGAGGTTTTCTCGGTTGCAGTTTATAATAGAGATCGTTAAAACTGTTGATTATTGGGAATAGTTCAAAGTGATTCAGTTCACTGAAATGAACTCATTTTTCTAGTTCAGTTGTATAATCGTTCGTAAACTACAGCTTGATCTTAGTTGTTTGTGAATATCAGCTTGCAGTTCAGTCGGTTACAAGTTAAAGCATGACCTACACTCATGAAAATTGTATTATTGTATATTTACATATATTGAAACAATAAGCTCTTGTGATTGTGGTAATTGAGTAGTGGAGAGGTATTAGGTAGCTTTGCCAAATACAGAAAATGTTAAATAATTAACTCCCTTTCAAACCAATACAATTCTACCAATGTAAGTGATGACAGAAATTCTGCTTTATTTTTGTACCTACGTTTCTGTTTTTGTACGAATGATCGGCCGAAGAATCACTAATAGACTACTTATTGTCACACTTCTTTGTAGTTCAGAATGAACTATAACATTTCTAGAAGGTGAATTATTTCGGTTAGTATAGTTGGATGAATCTTATTACTATTATTATTATTATTATTATTATTATTAGCACCGCGTCTTACTACCCGTTCGGGCTATACGCACTTACGCTAATGTGTAATGGTAGGGTGATTGTGAGATGAAATGAAGGACCTACAGTTTAACGTGGAATCCGAACCACGGTGGAGGCCTGGCATTCGTCACATTCACAAGATGTCTTGTCAGAGGTTTGGATGAATCATTCAATTATAAAAGTTCGTTTCAAAGCTCTACATCTCTACTTTGTATGGACACACTTGTAAGTCTATGGATTCACAGGATTAATATAAAACTAATTTAATTGCTCTTTCACACGGTCAACTTTCAAGACAACTGAGTGGTGCCATGAAACGTCAGCCTTTCACGCGAGCGGCTATCCTAGAACAAAACGCAAACCACTCGGTTAATTCAGCGTTAAAATGGATGCCAGAGAAGCTGCAGTGGTATTGTTGGTGCTAAAGTGAAAGAATAAAAAAGGAGTAGAAAGATATTGGTGCCTTCAATTAACACTTCTAGATAAATTTACACGCTTTAAGGTTAACTTAAGGTGCTGTCCTTAAATTGTATGAGGCGTTGTAAGCAGGAGTAATCAAAATTTGTAAATTATTTTAGAATGTCCAAACCATATTATGATAAATTGTTCTGTAGGCTACTTCCTACAGTTTATCTAACTATATTATATTTTTGAAATAGTCCCATAATGAAGGACGTGCTGCTTGTACTGAACAAATAAACTCATCCATATCAAAGACTTCAACCATTTTAACACCAGTGAATCACCACAAACTGTGTCTTGTATAAAGATCTTGTCACCTGCAGGTGTTTCCTGCGGCTCAAAACACCAGATTCTGTTGCACTCGACTGGAAACAACCAGACACCAAAATCGTGTGACGGGCCACTAGTGAATGGCTCCATTTACTACCATAGTTTGTATGTGTCTTTAAGGTGGGCCTTATGAAAGGGCACTTATTCTTCGTGTTAAGGCTCACACCTATAGAATAAATATTAAGAATCAAATAGCTAACCTATTATTATGCTTTTAGTGAGGATTACTCCATCTAGATATATTCTTAAAATTGACAAATGGTACCTGGACATGGCAATCGAACCCGGGACCTTTGGCTTAATACGCCAATGCTCTAACCACTAATCTATCTAGGAATCGTTCAGTGCTCAAGGTCATTCTTAACTCATATTTTAATAATAGCTTGGCTATTTGATTCTTAAATATGCAATCCCTTACAATTTTAATAATTGTACAAGTGCAGCAATAATCCAACTATCGAGTCGAAGGTGGCTGCGTTATCTGATAGCTCGCGATCTTAATAAAATCACACATTTGTAGCCGACGATTTCAGAACGTCCGTCACAAACTCTGCCTTAAAATATGAGTGAATAATGACCCTGGACACTTTACGATTACTGGATAGCTCAGTGGTAAGAGCAGTGGCGTACTAAGATAAATTCCCGGGATCGAGTCCCGTGTCCAGGTGTCATTTTTCAATTTTCAAAATATGATAAATATTAAGCCCAGTCTGTTAACGCCGTATCCAGAAGGTCCGTAGCAATCCATAGGAGTTAGATAACCTTAACCTTCTTAAAGGCTGTCGGTACGGACGACTACGAGAAACCATTCAAAGATAAACAAATCAATGAATATATAAGTGTGAATCGAATATAAAGAATGAATAGTAGCAAAGAAAATGGTAACCATTTTAGAAGCGTAAATCTATCGTAATTTCATTTATCTACGTTAAATAGCAATTCATAAAAATTAATTTAAAACATGTATAAATGCTAAAGTTGATTTAACTGAAAACATTAAATAAAATTATTAAAATGTAGATTGTGTTTAGACAATTTGGCGAAGCTATTTTATTTCTAACCCACCTCGGTGGCGTAGTTGGCTAACGTGCTAGTCGTGTTGAGCTCTACTGCCGAGGACGGGGAGATTGAGGTTCTAATCTGGGTCGGGTGAACTGGGGTGGTTTTTCCTAAATGGTTTTCCAGTCTCCCTCCACGCAAATACGGGTTCGCTTCCTCTAACTAAACCTTCCCAATTCCTGATCCATTAGCGTAATTAGTACTTAAAGCGTATAACCCGAACCGGTAGTACGACGTGGTGCTAAATAATAAAAATATTTTATTTCTACACACTTGAATGGCCAAAGTACTATATTTTTCCAATGGTTGCCTTTGCTTGTCACGATTTTACTTGATTAAGTATATGGCTCATGTACCGAACATTGAAAATCACACGGACCTGATGAGGCTTATAAGGCAACAGTTCTAATGAGAAAGGTTCTGATAAGTTTGGCCGATTATTGTGATTGTTATTACATAACTTATATTTTGTATTTTGATATAAAAAATATTATTTCTAATTCATAGTTTTACTTACCTTAATAATTTTGGTCCATAGAAATGTGCATAGAATCAAGAATTACCAAATTGAATACATTTATAGTTAAGTGTGAAACCATCTTCTGCAAATTTTCATAAATTTGTTTACTACTACATTAATTTTAAAAGGCTATGATTTACTTTATCCTTGATAAAATAAGTGGACCAGAAGGAAGAGTTTATCTAACCTAAAATATTTGATAAATAATGCTAAAATTTTATTCTGTAAATTACCAGTTGCTCGAAATATATTCCCTCTAACTTTTAAACTCGACGCTAGAAGCTAATACTTCTTTCAGCGATAAGGAAATACCGTAGAATAATACACCCAATTAACAAACGGACTAATATATTATAGGTCCAGAATTGTGACAATTTTTTTTAACTTCATCTTCCCCCCATACACACACATACTAAGAAAAGAAAAGTGAAAAACGAGCTTTTAAATTAAATTATTTTCAGAATTTTACTTTCCCTCTTTTATTTTAAAAATATATGGGTGGAGGCCACAAATCACAGAGGAATGAGTCAATTTGATTAGAAAAGTGGGTTAGGGGAAAGGGGTGGGTGTTAAAGTTTGAAGGGGTTGGGGGGGAGTGAGGGGGGCGTGAATTTGGCAATATGCCTCAGGATGCGGAACCAAAATCTCACTTGACGTTCGGACGTGGAGGAAAGATATTTTAAGAGGAGTCTTCAATAGTTGTACCGGGGGAAAGGGAGAACCCGTTTCCTGTCTTCACACATACATCGTCAGTAAAGAAAAAGTGCCTGGCGTATGAATACATGAATGTAACCATTCTCGCTGTCTGATAATATTCTTCATATGGAAATTGTATAATAGTTACATGAAAGCATGAACCAATTCAATCTCGTGGGGTGTTGCTTGTTGAAAATTCAAGTTACTACTTAACATACATGATTGAATTATGGTTGACTATTTCCTTAAACAATGAAATACACAACTAAAAATAATTACAAAGTTATATTTTCCTTGGAGAAATTCGATCATAAAAAGCATTGATCGAAGCATAGATAAATCCATGTTCACATACTTTGTAAGTTTCGTATATTTTATCACGTGATCTCGGGACCATCGGGAAACTCATCTATAGTTATTTGTCCAATCAAAACCGTTGAAATAAAACAATTTTTGCAAATTAGATAAACACAATAATTGAAATTTTCATAATGGAATTATTTATGTAGTGTTTTTAGTTAAAACAACGAAATAAATAACTTGCCGGTTGTTGGACCACACTGCTTTAATGAAGCTTATTTACTATTCATACGAAGAGTTAATCAATGGTGACAGCTGCAAAATCAAATAAAGACAAAGCTAATTTTGCCAATGTTAACTATTATACATTTTGGCTTAAATAATCAAGCTATTATATTTTTTAGTTACACTTATATTCCCATTTAAGTAACAAATAATCTAAATTGTAAAAATGACATCTAGAAATAGGAATCAGGTCCGGGGCTTTTGGATTAGTAACCTACGTAAATGTTCTTAACACTGATTTAGCCACGAGTTAAAGAGTTAAGTATCAGAAATATGACTTTCTATCTAAATAGGATTGTAAACACATCCCAAAAACTCGTACTCGTTAAGTCCAATATTCATAGGAAGGGCTCTTTCTGACAGCTAGAACAATTTACTAAAGCTAGGCCTGCATTCACATGTTATACGTTGCCATGATATTCGTAGCCTATGTATTAAAAAAAAAATCCCCTAAAAATAGAGCTAACTAAATAGTAGAATGTGATATATATTGGCAGCAAAAAATATATTTGTAATTTATAAAGGACCCTTCCTATAAATATTGGACTGTAGTAAGACGTGGCAGGAAGGAAAAGGCGTAGATACAACGTGTGCATGTTCTAGGAAACAAGTATTTTAGCAGATTACACAGCAAATCTTCCAAAACTGTGGCTCCAGGCCTAATTGGCGCCTCGGAGTCGCGGGGGCACTTGGGAAATATAATGTCTGTTATAAAAATAAGACTGTTAGGAATTAATGACAGAGCGGCGTCCCTAAAATCTTCCTCTTCCCGACCCCCCAGGGTACGTTCAACTTCGGTACAAACTACTCAAGAGTTAAAAGGAAGTTTTAACCTCTGACCTAGACACAAATTCCCGCCTTGACATTTTACTTAACGAGATGGAAGAAAAAATTAAACGCTTTAAGAAATAACCCCTTACAAGAAAATAATAGAAAACGAATTATAGAGATGGAAAAAAAAGAAAGATTAGGAAGTTGAATGAACTTAGTATTATTATTATTATTAGGTGGCCGACCTCAGTGGCCTTGGAGTAGAGTGCTTAGGACCAGATGTTCCTTGGTTCAAACCCAGCCAGAGTCGATAGATTTTTCTTGAGCGATAAAAATCCGTAGTGCAACTTCCTTCGGAGGGGAAGTAAAGCCGTTGGCCCCATGTCGATTGTGGCATGTAAAATAACCCTGGAAGTTATTTAAAAATACCTTTCCGGTAAAATTGTTAGGCTCTTTCACGCTCACTCATTAGACGTTCAGTGTGGAAGGTAACGGGAAACCACCTCCCTTCCTGATATCCCCTAATAACGTACATTGGATTTCTACCAGATAATGTAGGCAGCACTAACCAGCTGAAGGGTTGAGTGCATGCCCAACTACAGATGGATAGAAATCACATCAAACCAGCTTTTCGTATAAAACTATCGCCATTGTACCCGAACGAATTGGTATTGTGAATATTACATATTAAGGGCTGGTCTTTTGACTCCTGGATAAGTTAAAACTGGGTCTTATGACTGCCAGGTGGCATTTATCTGCCAGATAAAATGTATTTTTCCATCACATTTTTATCGGGTGGCTTAAGTACCCGATAACTATTGTCTGGAAGTTAAAATGGTTGTTGCCCTAGTGACGCGTTGTTTTTAATGAGGATTCGCCTATCAGAATCTGTTTTAGGTTAAAATCTTGGTTCACCTGTTTAGTAAACACAGGCCCGGGCTCTAACTATATAAAGCTAGAATATTTAATTCACTTTTATATAAATTGAAAATATATTTGTAGAGTTATATTTATACAAGAACAAATTATCAAAATGTAAATACAATAAATTAAATTTTGTAAACGTTGTACCCAACTATTGCCCACATTTGGGCAGACACCGAAATTAGTACTTGCAAGACAACTTAGCTTCTGCGCCCACGTGACGCCATTTGTTTACTCGCACTCGTTTAGCCGCTATTATTTAACAAATGCTCAGCGTTCTTACCACTTGCTAGGTTGTAGCGCTATCAGCAGGGCTTATACGCATGCGCGCACCAGTAAAAACAGTACCAGCCTTGCGTGTTCTGAATAAAAATATATTTATCCTACAAATAGCTATCTAGCAGATAAATTAAGTTCATAAGAAGCGTACAACATTAAATTGGCTGATAACTTTTATCTGGTAGTTAACTTTAACCACCCAATAGCAATATTTACCCAGTAGTTATAATACCAGCCCTTAATCAATTGACTATACCCTGTTTTTGATTGGAAGAACAGTAGATAAAATTCAAACATATTTCTTTGCGGCCAACATTGATCACATTTTACTATATTATGTGTGTTATTCTATAGGTATTGATATCTAACAAAAATAACAGCTGCAAATGACATAGCTTTATGTATGAATTTATTAAAATTGTTGTTGTAACTTTAGTAACTAACTTATACTGTTCTTCCTACCAAAATCATACTATACATAGGTAGGTAACACTATTTTGAATGTTTCTTTAAATTTAAATATATTTCTTTTATAGAATCTCTTTCAATGATCAATCCATTTGAGTTCAGTAAAGGTGGTTTTTCCTAAATGGGTTTCACTTGCCTATTAATTAAATGCTGGTAAATTTACTTTAAATTCAACCTTCCCTATAGGCCTACCTTACACACTAGCGTAATTATTAGTCTACATCTGCGTACAAGCCGAACGGGTAGTAGGCCTAAAATTAGATGCTGAAACGAGTAACTTTTCTAGCTGTCATTTAAGGAGCTTCCAATGAAAATTTTGAATTCAAATTAGTGATAAATGTGTTCAGTTCGGATAGTACAATACGAAAGTAAATGTTACGCAGGTCAGCTAGTAGACGGTTGCCCTTGAGACCAATATACGCATGAACGTCGTGAAGGGGAAGTACGGGATAGAATGGGAAGAGGGGAAGTGGGCCGGGTAGCGGATCCCGACCAACAGCTGTTGTCGGCCGAGAGAGGGGAGGGCCCCGACAGCCCCGGACAAAATGACACTGTGCAACATGGCCGTAATCAAGACGCTGATCTCCTCGTTACTGTTATACAGGTGTTAAATCGGTGTTAATGTTAGTGGGGACAGTTGTTTTATTCACACACATATTTACTTTGTATGCTAACAAATTTTATCATAACAAAACGCTGAATGAATTTTAATAACCTTTGTTTTATTTTAGTCTAAGCTAGACAGAATATGAATAATATTTTTCCAAAGTTTCAGATTTATTTTAAAATACTGTTATACTAGAAAAAATAAAAGAAGATTTTTTTTTACAAAATTTATATTAGTGTATCCCTAATAAATTATTATTATTATTATTATTAACACCGCGTCTTACTACCCGTTCGGTTTATACGCAAATAAATTGTTCATAGCTAGGATATTAAGAAATAATCAAAGTGCTAGACCTAATTGTTTACCCTTTTCCCCATTTAAATTAAAATTGAAGCACAGTAAAATTTTATAACAAGAAAAGTTAAGATCTTCATCGTAGTTCTAATTTAAAAAAATCTAATGTTATAAATAATAACGTTTATAAAACAAGAAAATAACAAAAAAAGTTTTAGTTATTTACTAGACTTTATATAAATAGGCCTATAATTATGTGTTGGAGGGATTAGATTATGTTATGAGAATAGTAGTCTAATAGGCGCAGTTAAACTTGGTTAGTAAATGATTATTCGAATATAGGTAAACGGGATAATTAAGTTATTAGTAAAATATTATTTAAAAAATAGTATCTAAAAAAAATTTTCTCGTAAAATAGAATTTAAATTATATTTTGTTTTTCACAATCTTATTAGACCTATTATTTGCGTTTTGTGGTTATTTTTTTAAAACAATAACAACAGACTGATCAACTAGAAGTTTAGTTTAAAAAAATCAATTTTGATTTACTTACAATGTTATTAGTTAAGAGGTTAAAAATGTATTCAAAATAAAATCATTTGATATTTATTTTTTTAACTTTAAAATAATTATGTACCAATCCCTATGAATTTTAATAGGCTCATCTGGCCTGGAAATTATAAGGTGAACAATAGATTATTTGAGAGAGCATCTAGAAATAGTACATGTTATTTAAGAATACAAGTCAATCTAGTCACGTGTGCCCAGAACTTCCCCTAGGGGTGTGCAAACAATGCGGCCACACATAGCCACATAAATGGCGGGGAGGAGGGGGGGGGGCACTCAACTAGGAGACAGAAATTGAAATTATGTTGGTGTGGGAAACTCTTTTCTTGCGCGCTCATATAGGCCTATTATAGGCGTTTTAGAAAATGTTGTTATAGTGTAAAAACAAATAAAACATAGTCATGTGGTTTGATTTATTTAACGAGTGAAGCCAGTTCTTCGTTTTAACTCCACCGATTTACATTTGGCTGTCTATGGTGGATGACTCACGATAACTTTTGGACGCGTTAACCGCTATAATTCCAACTTGGCACGGTTCTACTTTGTAACTTTATAAAAATTAAGTTCGTTGGGAGTTCGTCGGAAGTAGATCTAAAGAAGCATTGGAGAAAAATCCCCCCTTAAAGGCTTAGACCTATGTATAAAAACATGATTTTTAGCATTAATTACCTAACATTAGCTTATATTATTTTAAGGATTTTATTGTTTATTGGTAAAATAATGTGGTTTCTGAACTAAACAGTTCATAGTTATAAAAAAAAATCATTGTTTGGACCTTATCCAATATTTGTATTGTTACATAAAAATATTTTTACTCTCTCGCAATCTTACAGGTAGAGAAAGTATTGCGATCGTAAAAAAATAATAGATCTCGAGATTTTATGAATCTCGACGTTTCATTCACCCCCTCTCCCCGAGTCAAAAAAGTGGTTTTTGAATTTCCGTCTGTCTGTACCTCCGAATATAGCCTAAACTATTTTACCAATCGAGCTAAAACTTGGTATCTAGGGTTTAAATAGGGCTGCCTCAAGGGATTTTTGGAAATGGATATCTAACTCTAAAATTAAGGGTAGTTTACTGATGGGCAAAAAGAGAAAACGTCGATATTATCAAAATCAGCTATAACGATTTTGATTAAATTTCATTTAAAATATTTATAAACATTCTAAACAAAATAGGTACTCTCATTATTTCGGCAAAATGACTTCAAGCGCTCCAGTCTGATGCGTTAAAACTCATTTTTATCATATCTCCGAAACTATTTGAGATATTAAATTACTTAGCATTGTAAATATGTAGATCTATTTATAATACAAATATTTTATTCGCAATCAATTTTTATAAAAATAATAACTTTCGATCTATATGCAAATATATATATGTGTGTGTATATATATATATTTTTTAAACTTTTTGAACACTAAAGAAAAAGTATTGCCACCGTAATAGAAAAATCTAACCTAAAATTTCGATGGGTGTCGACGTCTCATGACCTCCCGGATCCTAGAGAATCGTCTTTGAAATGCTGTCTGTGTATCTTTTTAACCCCAACATTAAAAGTAGTTTAATAAAAATCGAAAAAAGAAACAATTGATTTTCTCAAAATCGGCTATAACGATTTTGATTAGATTTCATTTCTAAGCTTTGATCAATATTACAAACCCAATGGCTACCCTCAACTTCTCGTCAAAATGACTTTAAGGGATCCGGTCTGATGCGTAAATTCTAAATTTTAATTTTATCTCCATAAGTCTTTATTCTAATTTTTAATTTTATCTTCATAAATCTTTGAGATATGAGATTACTCATCATTACATGTTGATCTATTTATACTAAATATCTTTTACTTGAAATATATTTTTAACAAATGTTTTCAAGCTATACACAAATATATATTTATTTTAACTTTGCCAAAACTTTAAGGTAAATTATTATGACCGTAAAAAAGACTCTCTACCGATATGTGATGGATGTCGACGTTTCATGAGCCCCCTGAAAGCTAAAAAGTGGTTTTTGCAACACCGTCTGTCTAACTTTAAAATTAATAGCAGTTTACTAAAGGCTGAAAAGAGAACATTTACATTTTCTCAAAATAGGCTATAAAGATTCTATCTCTCTCAGTTTAAACTCAATAGTCAATAATTACCTATTTAATTCGTCAACATTTATAAAAGAGAAATTTAATAGCCATGCAATAACCAAAGATATCCCCTTGTAAAATGATGAAAATTTTAACCGGAAGCCAAAATTTTAGTACGAAGTGTTGACCCTTGGAGACCCAAAATCGATATTTTGTATTGATTCAAATATACAAATGAAGACGTTAATTCTTTAAAATTAAAATTATGAAATTTAAAACCACGAATAAAAAATGTTTTACATAATTCTAGCGGGTTTGCTAGTGTATATTATATTACAAATTTTTAGTAAATATCTCTATTTCCAAAAAATAGAGTGAATAAGTTTGTGTGGAGTTCCATATCTTTTATTTAAATGTATTGAAGTTTTATGGCTTTTATAGTAAAATAAACACAGCAAGTTGTTGATATAGCGATGAAAATATAGTTGGTTTATATATAGCTTTATTTTATAAAAAAAATTTAGTTTAAAAAATCACAGCTGTGTTTCAACAACAACAAAATGTTAAGCCTATCATAAAATCAAAGTAGGCCTAATAATGGTAAGCTATATATATTCTTAATCAAGTTTAATTTTCATACTATATGTGAACCGCAATCTCAAGAATTTATACTTTTGGTCAAATATTTTGAATTATAATTCACCAACATATTAAAAGCTAGTAGGTCTGAGCTGCAGGTTATTTCCCGGGAAAGCAAAGCTTGACGGGACTGTACCTATTAACTTTTTCCTCCCTTTTAACTAGTCATTTGTTCGACAACACACAAAAAATATAATGGTGAAATGTATATTTATTGTTTTAAATATCAAATTTGAGCATTAATGGGAGGGAAAAAATTACTAGTAGGATCTACAGTCCTTTCAAGCTAGGCTTGCTTTGATAATAATCAACAAATCACTTCTGAAAGGTATAACTTACTATGCCGTTGTCAAATTTAAATTAACCAGTTGGCTACACTTCAAGTTATGTGTTATTTGATGAATAACTAACCTACTGACATATTATACATTTTGATTATCAGGATTATTTAACGTATAATTTCAGAACCACCAAATAAGATCCGTCTACAACTTACAAAATAACTTAGAACGCCCAATCTCATGGCTATTAATTCATTGTTGTTAGAGAGGAAGCCCTGATTTATCCAATAAAATTTTTCCTGCTATGCTTGAAATCTAATGTGTGATCCTTTGGTTTGGTTAGTAAGCAAATAAAAAAAAAGGACTGAAGAAATTAATTTCTTCAATGGGACATCATTAATTGGTTTTGCTTTTATTTTAAGACGACAAATAAATTGGTATTCAATATTCAACAACCCATTTTAGACTGATAAATAAAACCAAATATAAAAAAATAGTTAAAAATTTGGTAGAATTCAAAGTTCGATGAACAATTAAAACATCTTAAAAGCTGAAGTCAACAATCCGGAACACTATAATTTATTTTTGGAAGCTAATGTTTAACCCGAATATCTTTCTAGAGCTACTGATATATATATATATTTTTGTTTATTTTTTTACCCTCTTAAGTGCAACCATTAATACCCTTCTTTCTTCCATTTCAGTCATCTTTTTTTTTTCGTGCTCTTTAAATATCTTCTCTTAATTCTCTTCTGTCCTTTTTTAGAGAGTTTAGCTGTTGTTTAACATTTGGCCCAGACTGTACAGACAGGGATGACCTTGGCAAACAATCCCAAGGAAGCTGCAGTCAATTGTTCGAATGCGGAGAAGGCTCGCTATTACCGCATTTAATTTGAACTTTGGACTTGAAACAGGCTTACTGATTCAAATCTTCGGACTCTATTAATAGCAGTAATATTAGTTTGTAAACTAACTTTACTTAGGAAAGAAGATCAGACATATTCAAACCTTGTGTCCTAAATGATTAATATCTGTGAAATATTTTAGTACTATTATGATTTGAAAAAATAAACAAAGTGGTTTTTTTTGGGTCCACTTTAAATTATGAAAACAGTGTTTCTTTAACATGTAATACATAATTTAAAAATCTTATTTTACTTATTTTAATGTTTATAATTGAATTTTTATTACTAACACTATACATATATTACTATATTATAATTCCAAACTACTTTAATAACCGAATGGTCTAAGACGCCACTCTCATGTTAGACTACCTTGATGATGAGGTGAAAATCGGGGTTTGAATCCCGGTAGAGTTTACTGAGGGTGGTTTTTCCTAAAATAGTTTCACACTCTCCCTTGACGTAGGCTAAATGTGATTAAATTACTTCTAAGGTTTGATTCACACTGATAGGACTGTACTCAGGCCATGCTGGGACTGTGTCGTGTCGCTACCATTCACACTGAAGGGAATGTGCTGTTAGCGCTACTGTTTTGCTCATCAGCAACAGTAGACATGGATCAAACAGAGGAAGATGTGATTGTTGCATGTGGACTTGATCTTATTTCACTTGATAAAAAGAGAAGAAATCGAAGAAAATACTGTATTTATCATTTGTTTAGAGCAAGAGAAGAAGGAGAATCCCACAATATATTTTGGACACTCAGAGATGACCATAAAAAGTTTCAAAAAGATTTTAGAATGAGTGTCCCGAAGTTTGAAAACTTACAGAAACCTCTTGCAATCAGTTTTTCAACTATCTCCCTCCAAATATTCTCCTTAGTGAGATTATTATCATTATACTTATGCTGAAAATTTAACAAGCATTCATACTATTGAACCAGCATTATTAAGTTTTCTCCATCCATAGTTTTGGCTCATTGCACATTGGAATGTTCCGCGAGGTATCTGGTTTAACTCTTGATGAAACCTTTCTTTTGCCACTGACGAGTATAAACACTCTCTCTAAGGGTGCGTGCATGCTGAGGAGTGCACGCATAACTCATCACTCCTATCTTGGCACAACGCACAACGCACAACGCACAATGCACAAAGCACAACACATATCGCTCATGGAACTGCCTGTGCACACCGAGCAGATTGCTCATCCCTCTTGGTACCCGGCCAGAAGAAGTCACTCGGCAAGGAGCATTCGTACTGTATTATTTCTTATTTAAAGATTTTTAATTTTAATTCTAAAATATCTATGAAAACAGAAAAAAAAAGATCTTTGACAGCAGTAGTAATAATAGTGATGACATGTCATCAGCGGCCAAATTACCATTCCTCATCTCAGAGAGTTCGGGGTACTTAAAAATATTATTTATTAGTTTATATTCAATGTCTACCCACCTCGGTGGCGTAGTTGGCTGACGCGCTACTCGTGTTGAGCTCGACTGCTGAGGACGGGGAGATCGAGGTTCGAATCTCGGTCGGGTGAACTGGGGGGGGGGGTCCTAAATGGTTTTCCACTCTCCCTCCACGCAAATGCGGGTTCACTTTCACTAATTCAACTTTCCCGATTCCTAATCCATTAGCATAATTAGTAGGCCTACTTAAAGCGTATAACCCGAACGGGTAGTAAGACACGGTGCTAAATAATAATAATAATAATAATAATAATAATAATAATAATAAGTAATCTTCTTCCTAAAATACACTCAGTCTGTAGAAAATTTGTCCAAGACAAACGTCAAAGTAAAAGTCGAATTGACAAAAGATCAAATAGAGTGTGCTATGAACAACACTGTGGGTTTGCTTTGATCTTAAACTAACCAATCAGAGCACCGTGCACATCACACAACCCTTCAGAAAAACCAACCAGTTTGTTTGTTGTGTGTGGTCGGAGTGAAGTGTAGAGAGTGAAGTGGTAGGCATGCACGAACCCAAATATTTGCACCTGGACAGTATTTCAAAATGATTTCTTTCTTGTTTCCTATTATGTATAGACATTTGCTTCAACGGACTTTTTTTTTATCTACCTTAAAAGAAAGATTGCTACAGGCCAGTTTCGTGAATAAAACCTAGTTAAATTTAAAACTCATCAAATAAAACGTAAATACACTACTAACATGGGAAATCTTATCTTGACTTGCCACTACTTCACAGGTAGGGAACGCTCTTAATAATTTAAGATATGGCCGAATATAAAAATCTGAGCAAAGGGTATTTTATTATTTCAAGTATTAACAACAACAAAATGGACGAGAATAACCTGTCTGATGGTCTACCTACATAATTTTTTGCACTTTATTTCTCAAAATAGCTCTTTCTCTTGGGTTCAAATACACTAAATCACAGATATCATTTCCACATTACAGCACTTTACATTTACATTGTTTTTAGTATTATGTTTGTACATTTGTTTCTTTCAAAATATATATATATTAAGTCAAAAACCATGGGAAGAGGAAGTAAATATAGAATAAAAACACAGGAACGAAAAGCGGTTAAGGGGAGTGAGGCTTTGAGGAGGAGGTGAGGGGAGGGGGATGTTTTCTCTAGTTTATAGCTTGTTTCCGCCGAGCTATTTTGATTTATCATAGGTCCGCTATAGGGAAGGAGTCATGCATAAAAACAACTTTCACGGTTACACGTCATAAATATAACTGAGTAAAAGGGAAGAAATAATAAAATAAAAAGTGAATAGAAATATTACTTTTTTTTTTATAACAATTTTTTTTCCCGCAAAATTTTGCGGTGAATGAATGTTAGTAGTGGATGGAAAGAGATAAGTCCCTAGCTCAAAACTTTTCAGTAGGACTATAGGTTTTATGTATAAATAATAAACTGGTTGACCCAAATATCTTTATATTAAATGCTTTGGAAGCTTAAAACACTTAATATCGGTGCTCCCACTATTATAAAGAATAATACATTATTTTGTTGTGAAAAGACAGATATTAGAAAAAGGTTGTGTATTTTTAGTTCAATCTTGATCATTACATGATTACAGAAAGCATTTTTTAAAGTATATTATTTTGAAGAGAAAGAATGAATATTTTAAGCGATATTTTCAAATAAATTAAGTTTTGTGGGCTTATTAATTTTGTTTATTTTATTATCCTATGCAACCTGCCTAACATTGTTAGCTTATAAAATAATAATAATATAATCTTACATCTTGCAAATAAATTCATTTTAAAACAAAACTAGCTCAAAATATTATAAATACATATTTAGAAATTACTCATATTTGTTAAAAACAAACTAACCGAAAGGCCTAGCTCGTGTTTTGTTTGTAAAAAAAAAAGCTTGGCACATTCAAATTGTATTCTATTTACAGTTATTATTTTCAAGTTAATTTCTTAATTAACTCAGAACCACTTTTTAATAGATGTGTTGTGAGTTTCACAAAGAAAACAATATTGTAGACTAGGCTATTTTAATTGCAAACCTTGATTTTTATAGGCTCTAGCCTTAACAGATTAAAATTAATGCTAGTCAACTAGCACTAAGAATTTTCAAAAATATTAATAGCCCTGATCAAGATGATATGGTCCTACTAGAATAGACATCTTGACCATAAGAATTTAACAAAATAGATACGGGCCTATTCTTGGACTCAAAAAACATTGGTCCAGATATAAATTTATAATACTAAAATTGAAGTACCCGAATCTGCCCGGAAGTGATGTTTTTTGCTTAGTGATTTTACGGGGAAGGTAACTTTAAATTTGAAAATTCCAACTTTAAGGTACACATGTTTGTGCACTGGGGATAATAACTTTTGAAATGTCAGACCTTTACGTGCGATATACCGCGCAATGCTCACAACAGAAAAACAAAACCTTCATTTTATTAATATAACCAGTGTAGAAGAGAATAAGGAGATAAATAAATTAAACTTTTACATGTAAGGACCTATGAGCGTCATAAATTTGTCAAAAGCTGTCAATTATTTTATAATATCTTTATAAAGCGGGCCTCACATACACACAGGTGGACAGGTTGCCTAATAGGTCTAAATATTTCTCATAAGCCCAAGGTTTCAACAAGGATATTACTTGCTTCACTGGCTGAATGGTCTAAGGCGTCACCCTCGTGTTAGACTGGCTTGTTGGATACAAGGAGATCGAGATTTGAATCTCAGTCAGGTCTACTGAGGATGGTCTTCACCAAGATGGTTTCCTACTCTCCTTCCAAGCAAATTCGGTTAGATTATCTCTAAAATACTTCTTTCCTCATCCCTAACCCGTTATAGTAATTATCATATATGCGTATAGCCTGAACAGGTAGGATGTAAAAAACAAAACAAGGTTATTGAGCCTTACCAAATAAAATCATTGAGGTTCAAACTTTAGCCACTGCACAAAGGTGATTTGTACTCTTGTTTAGTGGTTTCATACTCCCGCCAGGAAAATAAATATCTTAATTATTCTAGTCCTTTCCTTAATCTAATAGAATAAATCATTGCCAAACTTGCGATGTAGTAAAAAATAGTTATATATATAATACCGCATATACCTCATTTAATGGTTCTAATGGCTACACAAAAATCAAATCATAGCCAAGATAGAGTTTAAAATAAAATTGTAGAGAAGACTCAAGTATGTTTTGAAATTGAGAAGAAGATAAATATAGCCTATATTTATAGTTGCAGTTTTTTTGTTATTATAGTTTATATTATTAAATTGTTTATTTCTTAATCATTTGGGCTGTACGTATATTTATGTTTATAAACTATTTAGGGTTGCAGAAATATTTTTTTCGAAGTGATGCTCTTAAACTATTCTAAGAGGTACCTAAATATTGATCAGCCATGTAAGCAGGGTCTATTGGGTCTGTCACTCAAGAAACAAATACAGTGGTCCTTTCATAGAAAACCAATTTTCAGGAGCAAGAACCTAAGAAAGTGTGATACTTATTTAGAAACTAAATTTTATATATGTGTTCATTTTCCCATTTGGGGCTATACGCATTATAATAATTACGCTAAAGGGATATAAATCAAAGAGGTAGAATTTTAAATACATTTAATCCGCATTTGCATGGAAGGGGAATATTGGAAATCCATCTAGGAAATTAACTTTCAGAACACCCGAGCGGGATTTGAACCCCAGTATCCTCGTCACCTACAATCCAATCCAACAATATAAAGTCAGGTTTTGGATAGGTTTTAAATTATTACTGAAAAAAGTCACAACTAAGTAGCAAATAACATTTTAGTAACTAGTTTGGTTCTAAATGTGTACGATTGTGCAAATCTATTTGCGTTTTGTCCAGTCTATGCTACGGATATAGCCCTCTTAAAGTGAGGATGCAGGGATAACGGGAAAATGTAATTGTTTTTGTAGTTTTTATACCCAAACTATTTTTTTTGTCAAAATAAAACAAATATTTCTTCCATAAAAACATAGAGTTTAATTTTCTTCACATAGTGATTTCAACAGCTGTTGAATATCTGTCATAAATATAGTGGCATTATCTTTAAACCTTTTTAAATTAAGGAGAAAAGTTTTTATGAAATTCCAAGACACCCTTGATAAATTTATTCAACAATTTTAGAGGTCATTAAATGAAGAAAATTAAACTATGTTTTTATAGAGCCAATATTTTATTTATTTTGACAAAAAAAAATGTTTTGCTATAAAACCTGCAAAAACAATTACCTTTTCTCACGTTTCCTCCATCCTCACCGTAAGAGATTGGCTTCGGAATTTTATATCTGAGTCTCTTTACTTTTCTTTTTTAAATGTGTAACTCTTTCTTTCTCCTTGTAACAGTTCCGCCGCTGCGCCATGTCGACTAATAGAGTCATATTACACATGTCAGCCAGAAGGAGAAGAAGCATTCCTCGACTACGTTCACTCTTCATGGAACTCCGGGGCTCTCCCATTACGTACGACCTCTTCCCCAAGGGAGGAAACAACTACACACTCTCTTTATCCCTCTCTTTCTTCTCTCCTTCACTCTCCGCGGTCTCGTAAAGACGCCTCTTTTCTGCCTAATTAACTAATTACAGTGGTAGTGCAGCACAAACAGTCCCCACAATTAGGGCGCTCCTAGTTCAACCCCTTGCGGGAGTATGAATCTCCCTCCTTCCCCCCTTCTTGTATACACCCTTTCACCCCCTTCCCCCGTAGAGTCCATTTAATTACCCCCGTGGTTTGTAGGAGTGGGTGTTATGTGAGGGAAGGGGTTCGTGGGAAATGAGATGAAATGTGAAGCCGATTTGCAACATGCAGACATATTTTCCCACCGGGCCTCACGGAAGTTATAAAATTCCACCAACACCATCTTGGTTGCAGTGAAAAATTAAATGTTTATTTGGAAAACGTTAAACACCTTATTTGTGGGTTTAAAGTGTGGGAGCCAGTTTAAGTGAGAGTAACATTATATTGTTGAGCATGGTTCCAAGGTTCCCTAGCTCAATTCTATATTATGGTGATGAGTAGATTTACCATTTGTATACGGGACCATCCTACTATCTGGTTACATACCACTGCCCAGGGGATTCCCGAATGTTCTAATCGTACATTCTTTTCGTGGATGCTCTTTCCATGCCCCGATGATGTAAGAGGATGATGATAGTAAATAAGACAGAATAAAGCCAGTGAAGTTCTTAAACTATCTTAAACCTAATTAATCAAACTGTGGTGACTATGGGAATGATTTCCTTTTCAAAAGATATCCCCAGGCACCTTACGGGAATCAAACCCAGAACTTCTAGGTCAGCATCCAGGAGCTCTGACCACTATGCCATGAGGCCAGTTGTGTGCCGATATTATTTGTGCGTTTGTAAAGTTTCCTTTAAATATCTGAATAAAAATAATTTCAATACGTTGTAAGCCTGACACCTTAGCTCAGTCATTGGCATGTCTGACTTAATGAGATAAGGGTAATGGGTTTGATTCCCAGCAGAGACGACGTAGGTCGTGGGCTCGAGCCCAACCGGGGCCGAAAATATACCATTGGTGAAATGTGGGTTTTTTCCCTTTCACAGTGATAAATTATTAGGTTAAGAGCTGCATATTGTGCTATTTTTTTTTTACTTTAACACAGTCAAATGTTACTTTGAAGTGTCTCTTATAAGTTCATAGTATACAAATATTTATTTCTAAGCACAAAACAAATGTTAAAAAAAATTGCTTCGATTTCTTACCGTCTAGGCTTAGGTTATAGAGTGTACACCAATGCAGCATTTAATAAAAAAAATGGACCTCAGCATGTATAAGTTTGTGATACATTAAGATTTAAGATATTCCTTTCTCCACTCGTGAGTCTAAACCTGCCTTATTTTCATCTCCCAACAATACCCAACTAGAATCTTGTCCTCCTCCAACACACGTCTGACACAGATAATAAAGGGATAATGAAGCTGTACGTGAGGGGGTGGTAGGGTGGATGGTGGGGTCCGGGTGGCATTACTTGAAATCACGTTCTACCCACAACTAGAATATAGAGCAACGTCGGCCGTTCATGAAGACGTTTAGTGGTGTTACTTTTCAATATTTTTACTAGCCGTGGTAGTTGTATACATCATATCTTTGGTCGGTACTGCGTTTTACTACCCGTTCGCTTTATAAACAAATTAACCAACTACGCAAATTTTATAGGAATCAGGAAGGTTTATTTGAGAGGAAGTTTACTCGCATTTGCGTGGAGGGGGAGTGGAAAGCAGTTTAGGAAAAATTATCCTTAGCACACCCAACTGGATTTATAGCCCTGATATCCCCGTCATAAACAGTCCAGTGTATTATGAGAGTGACGCCTTAGACCATTCAACCACCAAAGCGAATTACATTTTATTTTTAGCATCTCATATTACTCTCTGTTCGTGTTATACGCTTATGTTCTAATTACGCTGATGATTCAGGGATATGGAAGGATACATTTGGAGGAAATGTACCAGTACCTGCATGGAGAAAAAGTGGAAAACGATTTAGGAAAACTCGCTTTCTGTAAACCCCATTAGGAATTGATCCCAGATCTCCCCGTCATCAGCACATGGGTAAGTTGTCAGAGTTGTCAACCATATGTATTTAGTTCAATTTAAGATGGTAGGTAGCCTATTTGCTAATTGTTTGACTGGCAATAAAACTAGTAAAGATCTAAGAAACAAGCCACGGATATATTCACTACTTGTAAGATAAATTAATTTTACAACAAACACATTATCAAGTCCCTTAAACGTCAATTCAAATATGTAAAACGAAATAGGCCTATACCAAATTAAGCGATTATAAACTTTTATGCCCAACCAAGAATCGACAGCTGGTTCCATAGCTCAGTACGCATACACCGTACAAAATAAGTTAAAGAGTTCGGACACACTAGATTTGCTATCGGTCTTTTTATCCACTAAGCTAAGGTGTATTGTCGGTATCATTGATCTAGAAATGTTGTGTTATGTGGCAGTTTGTTGTTTTGCCGGAAACTCTGTGTGTGTAACAAACGTCAATATACAGAACCGGGGCACGAATATATCTATTCATCATACATATGATATAAACACGGTTAAGTGCTTTGAAAGCTGTTTCATGTCCAGTCATGTTCTATTTATTTATGAGAATGAGAGAAAGTGACATGGAATGCTCATAAAAATATTAACTAGACATGATATAATTGTACATGTGTATTTAGTGTGCTTTTAGTACCAATGACTTTTAACGCCATGATATTCTCTTGGGTAAATGTGGAAAACTACACTACATCCCTGCTATCCTAACGAGAATCTAGCCACGGCCTACCGAGTCGGTGTAAATCACGTCTACGCTAGGAACAGTTATGAAGAACATTTTAGAAACTTGCAAATATTTATTTTTGCTGTCAATATCGATAATTGAATAGTTTTATTTTAAAAGGATTGATATTATTTATTAAAACTGACATCCAAAAATCACATGGCTTGAAGAATAAACATATGAAAATTGTTTTGGTAAACTGTGTAGGTGATAGAAAAACAAAAGTTTATTTCAAGAGGATTCGAAGTATACTTCTTCGGTTACAAACTTTAAACTTTAATTGGAGCCTATAAAAACATATCTGAAAATAAATATATATTCAAGCATCTATAACATAAAATAAATATAACTACAATATGATATGGCCAAGTGGTAAGGAATGAATAGTGTATGTTTAAAATAGCTTAGTATTTATCTATTAATTCATCTGTGACCTGGTGGTCTAGGGGTAAGGTGTCAGACCTCTATGCTGGCGACCGGGGTTCAATCCTCGGTCCCGGCACAGATTTATCTGATTACCAAACCCTTCCTTCACCTCTGACAAGACATCTTGTGAATGTGGGGAATGCCAGGCCTCCACCGTGGTTTGGATTCCACGTTAAGCTGTAGGTCCTCCATTTCATCTCACAATCACCCTACCATTACACATTAGCGTAATTGCGTATAACCCGAACGGGTAGTAAGACGCGGTGCTAATAATAATAATCTATTAATTCCGCCCATTTCTCTATTTGACAGCGTGTTGTAGTAGAGTTAGCTAAGGACTGTATTTATAGTCTAGTCTTGGAAGACAACCAGTCTGCCAGTCTACCAGTCTACCAATACACGAATAACAAACAGTTCAGCTCCCATGGGGGTTGGGCTTATGTCTATTTCTCAATCACTTTGTGTTCATTGTCAGCAGAAATCAACTTTGGAATTGAGATTTTTAAGGGCAGGATTTGTGGCGCAGGGGATACATAGATAATAGAAGAAATATGGTAGAGATGGTATGGGCATGTAGTGAGGATGTAAAAGGAAACTAGAAGTGTGTGAGTGTGTGGATAAGAATGGGCATAAATAAAGGAGGAAGAATGGTTGAAGGACACAAGATGATGGAGTCCTTTTAATAAGCTGACCCAGCCCCCGACTGAAAACATTTCATGATGATAATGATTTTTATTTTCTAGGGATGTTATTTTGTACCTTGACTCTTAAATGACTCAGAAAGTACACGTAAAATTCCTCATTAAAAGCCTTACTATCAAACGCACAGTTTTAATAATCTTAACATCTTTATTAAAATAAAATGTAACTTATTTTATAATAGTTGTGGACTAGATAAAGATTCAATATCAATTCCCACTTGACCAAATTCACCATTTGACCTTTTATCTAAAGTCAAGCGTTTATAGATCAGAAATTACCAATGTATGAAATGTTTAGTAGATTATTGTTGAATATAACTTAGTTTATTCTCGTTTTAGTTCAATAGTGTAGGGGAGAAATTGATATGGATATGTTTTTCTATGGGACAATGCTAATGTGTGTGTTGCACGTGAATAGGACCAAAGTGTGAATATATCGACAACTTAGCATCTGCTAGAATAGAAGTATCTAAATCAAACCCCCTTGTTCAGAGAATAAAACCACAGATGGGTAATGATTTTGGCATAAACGATTACACTTATTGTCCTGCGCTATTGCCAAACGATATGCTTGGAGGCAAAGCTGAATAAGAACTGATTCCAGTTGAACATAAATCACCAAGGCAAATGATTGAATAACTGCATGTTGGTATACAATTTTCGTTTATAGATTGTATTTACTGCATAGGTATACTTATTTATATATGTATGTACTAATGGGTGGCTTCAGCGAAAAAAAGATTGTTAAATTATAGGCTTTTCAAATTAGAGCTATGATCAAATATTATTTCATAGTTTTTTCTTATGTTGAAATGGTTATAGTTAGTAATCATGTAATCAAGCACTATTGATTCTATACCGAGTAATGTTGATGAAGCTTTTAGTAAGTGGCTTGTTCATACATGTGTTTGTCCTATACGATTAATTAAACTCAAGATTCTAAGGGAAGGTGTCTACTATCAGGTTACTCTCCTAGATTAAGTAAGTCTGCAGGTTATATGTTAAAGATCCATATAAAAAGGTATATTAGAATGAAATAGTGTATCAAAGTATATATTTAATTCAAAGGGAGCGTGAATGAAATTATGGGCAATATTAATGGAGAGCCTTTTAGAAAAGAAACACATCTTTTTGAGGTTAAAATTGATTATTTTTTTATAAACTACTTGTGTTGTTTATATTGGATAGGTATTGATTAGGCCTAATATATATAAATGTGACAGCTGTAGATAGCATGATATGGCCTATAAATACGTGAAAGAAGATATAGTAAATATTATAGTGGTTTATTAAGACCGTTTCTATGAAAATTGGACTATATAGGTCTATAAATCAATTTATTATTGCATTTTTCTCTTGAATTATACTCTCAATATTAAACGAACATTTTTGAATCAACACAGAATTAAAGTTGATAAATATTTATGTTAAACACATATATACGTGAAAGCTTTTTAATCCTTTAAAACAGAAGAAAAGAGATGGTTTTTAGTCATTAGCTAAAAAGAGGTTAGAAAATAAACGAGTTTTTAAAGGTAACGGGGGAATTTGCTTTAGAAATAAAAAAGATGTGAATGATAGAAAAAAAAGGTCAGGATTGGTAAAATATGTAACAAAAGGAAAAAACAAGAATTAGTGGGGAGAGAAGAGAACTGCCAATAAAAAACCAAAGAGGTGGAATCAGTAAAAACTACAAAACAAACAATGAACGGATTAGTGGGATACACGTATAGGGCAAAGAAAAATTCAGACAAATTTGGTGGAAGATGACGTTAAGTCAAATATAATCTTAAGGTTGTTTTTTTTCCAGTTTATACGTTTTAGTACGGGATATTTAGCGGATTTATCTATGTTTATGGAGGGATGAAGGTGATCAAAATGAAGTATTACAACAAAACTATTTTTCAAATAATGATAATAATAATAATAACAATAATAATAATGGTAGAGGTTGCATTGGCCAGATATTTTGAATTAAAGGAAGTGGTTAAGAGAGGTGTGGCAGTAAGAATGCAAAATAGATACATTGTGAAGGTTAAATGATGAAATAGCTGTACATCCTATCAATTCCTCCTCCTAATCCTGTTTATATTTTAAATAATTTGCTTAGAACTACATCCCATGATCCATTTGGACTATATGCTTATGTACTAATTACTCTAATAGTTTTAGGGATTACAGAATAGGAAGGTTATATGTATTTTAAGTGTACCCACATTTGCGGGAGAGTGAAACACAATTTTATAAAAAAAATCACCCTCAATACACCCAACTTAGATTCAAAATTCGATTTTCCCATCACTGAGTTTAGTGCCTTAGATCATGTCACCACCGAAGCTGGCTTTTGAATCGATTATGTACCAAATAATAACTCCTATGATTTGAATATTAGTATGTTAAACTTGAAAATAAGAATTTATCTATTAACTTAAGGTTGGTGACCTGGTGGTCTAGAGGTAAGGTGTCAGACTTCTATGCTGGCGGCCGGGGTTCAATCCTCGGTCCCGGCAAAGATTTATCAGGTTACCAAACCCTTCCTTCACCTCTGACAAGACATCTTGTGAATGTGAGGAATGCCAGGTCTCCACCGTGGTTCGGATTCCACGTTAAACTATAGGTCCTTCATTTCATCTCACATTCACCCTACCATTGCACATTAGCGTAAGTGCGTATAACCCGAACGGGTAGTAAGACGCGGTGCTAATAATAATAATAATATTAACTTAAGTGAATTATTTTGTTTTGTTTTAGAGAAAACAATTAAGAATAATATTAAAGAATCGCAAAAATATTCTAATAGGTAAGTCTATACTTTAGTGGTTCCTAACATAAATAATAATAATAATATATGAAGTATGTAATCCTATCAAAATTATATTCTCTAGTTGATTTTATATACACAAAAATACAATACAACTTTAATAAAAGCAAGCCCATAACAATGTTATAGGCCTATGTTGTTTAAGAGTTGAAATTTTGTAGCAGAAATGACAGTGCAAGTTGTTATATGAGTGTTCACTAGAAATACAAAGGTCAAAGAGAGCAAATAACTCTTTAGTAGGTCTGCTTACGGTCGGGTTTGAATCCCAGTCTTTAGCATCATAGTCAAACTCACTATGACCAACACAATAACATCGGAAATATCCTATCGAAAAGCCCTGTTAGAATGTCACCACGCGGACATGAAATAAGTTGATAAAACGATGAATAGCAAACACTGAACTCTTTTGTAACCATTGAGTGGTCCAGTTGTTGACTATGTTTTCCGCACACTCTCTGGGATCGCAAACAGGATCGTGACGTTATTTTGACCATGCATGATTAAGTATTCAGCTGAAGTGTTCTTACGGTACTTTACTAAGGAAATAACAGATACGTATCCTTACGGGAGATTTGTTGCGCCCCTCGACACAGGTAGAACTTAAAATATCCAGTGATAACAGAGCTTCCAAGTGAGAATTCTTTAAAACAACTCACTTTCAAAATGTTCCTCTTAAGAAAGACAAGCTGAGAGCTAAGAGCTGCCGTCTCTCCGAGTACAATAGTCCAGGTAGTGGTAATCCCTTACTCCACCTCACCCCCCTTTCATTGACAAAAACTTTTCAAATAATTTAGAGTGCCTGACCCAAATATACAATACCAATGCTTCTACAGTGTTTAAACATAGGTGACATGCAGTCCTGGAAATGCACTTGTAAATGAATTATTAAATATTTTGTGACCAGCTTCTGCAGTCACAATTCTTAAAAATTCACTTTTTCTTTAGACTGGACTGCAAATAACTGGGATATCAGTTTTCGTGAACTGATCGGGTGTACTGAGAGTGTTATTTCCTAATATGCTTATAATTCTCCTTCAACGCAAATACGGACACATTTCCCAAACATTTTACTTTACTTATTCCTTATCCATTGGAGTAAATACGCGCATAGCTGTAATATATCAGTAATTAAATTAAATACTTATGTTGTAAAGGTTGCATTAATTTTTATATTTTGTTGTCAAATTAATACAAACAAAATATCCAAGTGATATGCTATTTGATAAACTAAAATAAAAAAAGTAGTGCACATAAAATACAATGAAAAGAGTTTCCTAAGTATATATTCGGTATCGGCAATAACCCCTTATTTTAAACACTGGAATGATTATATTCAGCATTATTTCATACTAATACCCACCTCGGTGGTATAGTCAGTTAACGTACTAGTTAAGTGTCAGGCTAGACTGCCGAGTACGGGGAAACCGAGGTTCGAATCTTGCTTGGTTGAACTGGGTTCCCTAAATGGTTTTCCACTCTCTATTTAACTGGTTATGACTTTCACCCTCATTTTGGTGAAAACAATATAACAAAATATCTAACCAATTCTTAAATAAATCGGTAGGTTATTTCTAAACGTCTGAAATTCTTCTCGGTGTTTCTTAATAAATAATTGCAGTTGACAGCCAGCCCCTTAGTTTAAAAAAAATAAAAGGCCCATCGCGTTTCAAGTTTTCTTTGTAATGTGCACGTCAGAGTAAACTTATTTGTGTGGCAGGATTAGAGTACTTATTGACGAGGGTGGTGGGGGGGTTTGAGACGGGGGAGGCTGAAGCTTGCTCGGTGACCGCCAGCCGATAGGTCAACTCGAGGAGCTCATATTTTGTATCTATCTTCTAATATATTCGAGTTTAAAGTGAGTCGTTTAAAAATGCTCACTTGATTGCGCTGTAGTCACTGAGGACCGCACCTAGCGATCCCAACGTTGAAGGAGTAAAGCCTCGAACAGGAGCGCAACACGTTTAACCTAGCGGCTTTTCTTTCCTTCTCTGTGTCCTAAGGTGAATAACAGGTTAAGCCAGGTGTAGACCAACGTGCTTGACTACTACCTGAGATGTTTGGTGTGTGTCCTAAATCAAATAGACCTAAATCCAAGTATTTTTGTTGACTGAAATACAGGTTCTCCAAATTACTGATGGGTGAGCAATTCCTTCTAGAAAATGAGATGGTGACCCAATTTAATTCCTTCGTGTTCAAGCTATACGCATATATTATAATTACTTTAATGAGGTAGGGTTGAGCAAGGAAGCAAACTATAGGTAATATACCAGCATTTGCGTGGAAGATGATTAGTAAACCTTTTATGAAAAACAACAATCAGTAGACCCGACCAGGATTCGAGCTCCAATCTCCCTGTCTTCAGCAGGGCATAATAGCAAGAGAGTGACGCCTTAGACTATTCAGCTACTAAAGCGGGGTTTTTAACATGGTTTTTGTATCCTACTAGGTGATTAGAAATCATCTTAATTACTGATTTTCTTATGGCTGCTATCAAGTTGTCTAAGGTCAACTTTGAAGGTAATTTTTCCAGCTTTTTTACATGTTAATTATGTTGTATTTCTTTTATATAACCTTCTCTTTCCTATCTCTTATATTATGCGATTGGTAACCATTATATTTAAAAAAAACTGTTAAAAATAATTCTACAATAATAAGATATTCCTAGAAGCGATAATGTCGCTGTAATATCTATCAACCAACCAATCCACCTCTTCCATTTGTTGGACCACTTTATTCGCCATTGTGTCCGTTTGAGATCTGGTTACAAGCGCGTACATCGAACCGATTATTCGTCAAGGGGGGCGCCCTGACAATAAAGCACGCGAGAGACAAAATGACGGACGCCATATTTACCAAAGATGGCCGATCTCCCCCCGCCCGCCTCTCTCTCTCTTGTTCTATAAAGTATTCTTTTTTTTTTTTTTGTAGAAGGACTCTTGAGGTATAAGTTGAGTGCACACGCACAATAAAGTCAATAGTTGCATTAGTCATGTGGATGGGACCCTAGGTTCTACTAATTCTAATATAACGACCTTATATCCTACCCTTCTTTGATTAAACAACCTTATATTTTATATAGGATCCTCATAGTTATTTGATTAACTTATTAGTAATGTATGGTAGTAAAAGGCCCTACCCTTTTTTGATAGGATGACCATATATTTTATAAGATGCCCGTGATATTATTAATAGTAAATACAGTGCCGTGACATGTTTCCAGTGTAAGCATCGTGTTTAAGCTGTAACAGTGAATTACTCCCATAACTCAGTGAAACACTCGTTTGGTCAGTTATCAGCTGAAATACAATCTCTATTTCCAAAGTATGATTCGTCTAATGGGTTCCAAGTGATGGTAACATATCAGAAGTCAGTTTCAACCAGTTCTACTTACCCTGGCAGCCCTGCAAACTCCTTCCTTGGTCAAATAAAACTAATAGTTATGGGGTATATGCCCAACAGCAGCTTCAGTGGCCAAATTGCCTAACACATCAGTATCATGTTAGTCTGAACTGATGATGACGGGGATATCAGAGTTCAAATCCAGGTCAGGTCTACTGAGGGCTTTTACTAAATGGTCTCCCACTTTACTACCACGCAATTCGGGTAGATTACTTCTGAAAGGCTTCTTTCCTCATCCCTACCCCATTAGAATAATTAGAATTGGCCTATATGCGTGCGTATAACCTGAACAGGTAGTAAGACGCAGTGATGAAAATATACATAGGCTATGTACTTAACTCTTTATTATAGAACTACCTTAAACTTTTCACATGATTATTAATAGAGACAAGTAGTTTTTTGTAGCTGTTTTTCTTCTACTTTGCATTTAACTACTCACGCACCCTCGTTGCACCCGGCTTGTACTCGATCCTCTAACACATCACCAACAATCCAGTCTATTGTAGGAATAGCACCCAAGACTTTGTGGCCGCCATCAGTCCCCAGTAATCAGTAAAAACACTTAATGGATGATAATAAATAAATCGATGGATTTAGATGGTTCTTGAACTGTGGCCCATAGATGCAGTTTCCAGTCACCAGAAGTAGTAACCCGACCTCAGCCCCTTGCCCCTCTGTTCCTCTGTTTGGGTAAAGCAGCTGAGCGAGAACTAGTCGGAGTCAACACTGTCTCATTAAACGTTTGATTTATATTTCGGTTGTAATCGAAACAGCTGGTAGACATGTGTGTCTACTCATAGGACTATCGGATATATAGGTGCGGCAAAGGTTTTTGTGCGGTGTTCTACCCTTTTGACTCAAGACTCTGGTGGCCTGGGTTGTATCCCAATCTGACCCATTCTTTCCTTATTCTCATTGATAGCTTTCAGAGAATAAGGAACTCAAAAAAATGGGGGGAGGGGTGTTAGCCCAATCAGCTTTTATTTATTTGGGCGGAGGGTGGGGGGGATATGGCTGGGACCATCCTAGGCTGACATTCTTCATTTACGTAAATTCAAAACATACTGTAGTACTTAATACACATATAGAATTTAATTTTTTTTAGTAAACAATTGAAATATTACGTCGTTTCTAATTATTAATTTACAGTCATTACAACACTTAACCAGGTTTGCTATATGAAAGTCACAAAATTTTCTAAAGTTAGTCTAAAAATGCATATGTCAATGCAGCTGTCACTGTTGATAAATATGATCAATGAGCCTAATCATAAAATAACATTAGTAAAGTAGTAGATTGTTATAATTTCTTGCCAAAAAAATATTTTTGATATTTCTGAAGCTACGCATCCCCTGGTCTGCATCACCAACCACTGCATCCCATTGCATCTGCATCTGCATCCCATTGGAAATTCCAATCTAATTCCGTTAGGCAGATTAAAATCCGTTGTGTACGATGCGTGAGACGGGGACCAGTTGACGCACTCCCCGAAACTCGCACCATTCGCATCCAGAACTCTCAACATCATTATCTCTCTTTAGTTTAAATATGGGCAGTACAGTCCACTGTTGGGAACAGTTCAAAGTTATTTAGTTCACTGATATGAGCAGTTCAATCATCTAGTTCACTAGTTCGCAAGCTAATTCCTGTAGTTCATTTGTACGTGATCTATTTCCTGTGGATCAATCGTTAACGAACTCCATCTTTCACGGCCAACATACTTCTTGCAGTTTTGTCCTCCGCCAGTTCTCGAACTAACGCGTGGGATTCAGTTATTGTCACTCCCCCTCACATCATTAGTTCCATAGTACTCACGAATCAAATTTAAACATATATTTTTCCAATTAGCTGTGATAAGTTTAAAATTAAAGAAAGAAAAAATACTTGAATAAAATAAAGAACTTTTTTTTATCAGAAAATGGATAAATTTTAAGTGTGGGACCATGAAGTAGTAGCCACACCCAATTTTAGAGAATTTAAAAACAATAAGAAAAATACTCTGACAAATTGATCAACGAAGACTGTGTGGCTCACAAATTGAAGACCACTCTTGGAAATTGCAGTAGGCCTAATATGTTCAAATGATGTGTTATTATTTCCTTTCTTTCTATGTTTTTACATCTACATGAGATACTCGTTGAAAATAAATTAAGCCAAATAAATAATAATACGCGTTTTAAAAATAGATACGATCTTACTGACTAAAAAAAATTGAGTGTGAGTGTTAAATACTAACAAAAATTAGATAGGCTAACGTCTCATTAAAATTGAACTAAGGGAAAACACAATATCACACAACCAAAATAGTGGCTAAAATACTTATGAAATCGTATATGTACCTAAACTTTAGTTGGTTGTACTAAACATGCCATTTAAATTCAGTTTTTTGCCAGGACAAGTCCATAAGATAACTTCACTTAAATAAATACAACGCTCTAAACCAGTCCTTATATCTAAAAAACACTCTTGTGTTCAGTTTTAAGTACAGGTCTACATTCGGGACCCCCTTCGGCCAATTAATTTTCACAGAAAATAAAACGTTACTAAATTACAAGGAACAGTCTCACAAAAGTCTGCAAATAAAACAGAAATAAAAAAAGAGCGCTAGACACTTGGCTGTTTACATTATCACGATGTAAATCTTTTCAAAGTACACATTTGCAGGAGGGAAAAAAAAAATAACAGTGGCGGCGCTTAAAGTTTCAAGCGACGCCAGATTTCGTGTTCTAAACCAATTAGTGAATTTTTGTTCTCCCTTAATCCTCATCTCACCCTACCCCCATTCCAAGGGGGGGGGGGAATTCTTTCTTTATAATAACTTTACATTTTTTTTTCTATTTTTTTCGTGAATCCTTTTTTCTTTTCTGAAAAACTTTGAAACTAATTTTTCTGTAAATAGCACATATTTATGGGCAGACACATCTTAGTTTTGGTAATGTCTTTCTTAAAAGAAATTACATTTATAGTATCTAATGTAAAGTTAGAATCTGTTTTCTAAATAATAAATAATGTGTGTTGACGTAAAATGACAGTGTACTAGAAGGGCTGCCCCAGGCCCCTTGCCCCTCCTAACCCACCTCAACGTAATTGATATGTCGGAAGCTGGTGTTGTCATTTACACACCTGGCTGTATATGTAAGTGCAGGGAATTACGTAACTTTTGTTTGATAATGCCATTTTATCACGCAAAGAGGAGGAACAAGAGTGAAGTAAAAAGCGACGTGCAAAAAAACAACTGACACAACCAACAGTATGGTGTTGTTAAAACACCAACTTAATTTATGAAAATGAAAATAAAATATAATGTTTTAAGCAATGTGGGGCTATCACGAAGACTGATTCATGTGTTCAGGGCTACATCTGGTCCTACCTACTGTGTAGTTTATCATTTTCTTTAAGATCTAGTCTCTCTCTCTCACACACACAAACACATTCGTGTCTTCATTTTGGTCCTTCATTATATGTCTTATTCTTGTCTTCGTGTTGCTCTTCGTTCTTTTATACGTCATTAAAACCTTAGGATTTCAGCTTGCTTTCTTTCTTTTATTTTACTATTCTACTTTTCTGTGTCACTTTTTCATTTTTTTTTTTTAAGAATAGTGCATTTTGTTTTTTCTGGGTTTGTTCTCTCTTCATATCGAGACTAGTGATAGCCGCGAGTTTTAAACTTGCCAATTGATAAAAAGTTTAAAAAAAGGTAGTAATCAACCATACAAGAAAACAATGGGAAATGAAACAAACTTTTAGGAAATTATGAATATTACTATGTCAATGCATACCACAAAATTAGGCTAAGGATTTAGGGAGAGTGGAATACTATTTTTGAATAACCACTCTCAGTACATCCAACCAGAATTTGAACCCAGAGCTCCCTCTCACATGCAGTCTAGTCTCATTGGAGAATGATGCCTTAGACCATGCGATCACCGAAGCAGGTATCTCTTAGTTAACAATATTTGGTTCTAATGTTTTCATAGCTATATATAACCTGTATTACCATAATTATTGAAACATTATTTTTTGTTGATAAAACCTTAATAAAACTAAATAAATACGTTTGTGGCTTTTATAGCAATGAAAATGGTAATTCCTTATAAATGTTTGTTTTAGAATAAAAGCTTGTTGATAAAGAATATAGAATAAATGGTATCCTAAAAAAAAATTCTAGACTTTCTTGAACACCCTCAAGGAATTTCCCAAAATCATAGAATAAACATAATTAGGGCCCGGATATTGATGAGGTAAAAAATTTAAAACATGCACTTTAAAATGCTAGAAAATGACTTTTTTAAATGATCTAGAGCTCAAGAAAATGCATCATAAAATGAAAAAAAAAGATCTTATGGTGAATGTTTGAACAAATTCTTCAGAAAATGGGCACAAAATAATATATGTTATTTTAATCTACCTTATTCTGAATTGAACAGGACTATAAATGTAATTCTCAAGTTGTTGAAAGTGAAGGATCTACGGTTATCTTCCAGCAAGTTTTTATATCTCGAAAAGCTGCGTTCTACATCAACTGATGTGATTGGAGCGTACTTTGAAGTGGGGAAGATCATTAGCTGTTAAACCATCCTCAATCCCATCCATGGAATATTTATTACCACAGAGAATATCTTAGATTTGACACAAAGTTTTATTCGCAATATTCTTGTTCAGAACTTTTCCAGTCTACATGCAATAGCTGTTTCAATTTTTCCACGAGCGTTGTTAACACCAGTCTCCACCTATTTGACTAGTGGAATCTACCATTTCCTCACCCCTTTTTTCCAGTAATGTGATAGTTGTCGACAATAATGCAAAGTTCGACTTAATAAATGCCAAACTGCCCTCCATGTTTGGCTCAGAGAACCTATCTTGAGTAATTTGTATTGAAGCAGCCTCATCCCAGTCAAAACTCTGTACTATTTGTTTTCTACCTGGAAATGTTCACAATAATACAAGCATGCATTTAACCATGTGCCCCAGCGTGTGATTACAGGTTTTGGTGGTAACGCGATGTTCGGTGCTTCTGCTTTGAAATATGCAACTCTCGAGGGTGCTTTTAAGAAAACCTTTTTAACGTTCGCCACAAGCCTGTCAACGTTGGGATAATTTGCTTGCACTTCACAAACTCTATGTAGACTATGTGCTAGGTACGTAACACGTACCATTTTTTAGTAAAGTGCCTTCAATGAATTAGCAGCTCATACCATAGGTGCTGCATCATTTAGAAGTAAAAGCACATTGTCATGTTTTATGCCCTCAGGCCACAGAATAAACATAGCACGCTCAACCATTTTGGATACTTTCGAGTAATTGGCAATTTCTAATACTTCGGTGGTCAATAAACATATTTCACCTGGTATATCCAATTCTAATGTTCCAATCACAAAAATGGGTATATAGTACCCCACAACATCAGTGGTCTCAACCATAGAAACCCATAGCTTCATTCCCGCTTGTACCGCACCTTATTTTATTTAAGGTTTCTTTGTAGCACTGTGGTAAATAATTCTTACATAAAGTCGAATCGTCTAGTATTTCTTGGTTTGTGTATTTTACAAAAAATGCACGTAATTTAAGATAAGAGAGTTTATATAGGGGAATGTTTTCTGACACTAGCACGTCATACAAATATTTACCAAACTGGGATGACTTAGTGGGTGTTGAAGCAACTGAAGATAGCAAGCGTTGAACTGCTACTTTCTTTGATGCACGCTCAAGAGCACGCACATGCTTCTCGCGACCAATATGCGGTGACACAGTAAACCAACTTTCAGCACAACTTACAATATAGTATGCTTCCATCAGTAGAAGACCCACTATAACCAAACTCGGCTACTATTTATCTTAAATGAACTGACACACAATGTTTAATTTTTGGCGTTTTCAAATTAGTGCTGAAACGCTACAGTGTACTGCACGCCACAGAACAACTACACCAACTGAACTCTGGGAATTGTTCATGAAAAAACCATGACTTTCCTTCTCTTCCACCCTAACAGCTGTATGTGCCAAAGAAGTAGCCTACTTGTGACTCAAGGTATCATTCCAGACATTCCATTCCGCAAATAACTTGCTTCCAACAAAATCGAGTGTAGACTTGTCTTAGTGTAGCCAACTAACCTTCATCCAGCTATTAGCAGAATAATTTAATGTTGAAATGTATTATTTCAGTATTTTGAGATAAGTATTTTTTATAAACTACTACTTAAGGCTTGGAGACGTAATTGCATAAAATAATATGGCAACATGACAAAATTACCTAAAGTGATAAAATTATTTTATAAAAATGACCGAATAATTCTCCAAAATCAAAGAAAATGCCCTTGAATTAAGAAAAAAGCAAAAAATAAAAAAAGCAAAATAAAAAGCATATATTTCTAAAGGGAATGTCTTGAACAGAGTTGATATATAGTATATTGGAGCATTGCACCAGACCGCTCAGTAAAAAGATGGCATGTCATCAACATCCTAGCCCTAAAAATAATCATTGCGTACTAGCAGCAACACTTATTGCTTGCGATTAAAATTAAATGGTAAACGAGTTGTAAGTAATAGGCCCACAATTTACACTTGCAATGTTTAAAACTCTGATGTAAGGAGGTATAGGAACGATTTTTGAGTTAAAAGGTTTAACTGTAAGAAACATTAACAAATAATTTAATTACAAACGTCATTGAAAAGTGATGGGAAATCACCCAAGAAGGAAAATCAACTCCAGTGCAGCTTAGCGGTAATGAAGATTTTAACTCTTTCATTGGAGATTATTACACTAGTAGCGTGGCCGATATTACTAACACTCATTAATTAGTCAAATACATATACAATTAGAACTATGTAAATATCCTGTTGTTCATCGTGTAGATAAATGGAAAATAATTGATGTTATTTCAATGTATCTCCAATATCTCATATATTGAAAAATTCAAAAGAAAAATGGTATAGTAACAGGTAAACGATTCACAAAATAAATTGAATTTAAATAACACTAAAATATATTTTGTTTCAATCCAAAGTTACATTCTCTTCCATACTTTTGAGGTCATATTCTACGGGGATGGGTGCCATTAAATTACCGACTAGAATTGAAATAATTAATAAAAGCCCAAGAAAACAACTTAGACTGGTTAGTAACTAGAAACTAGAACACTATCTAAAAAATGAAGCACTCTATTGTTGGAAGACCAAACATTCCTTAGTTGGATATAGCCTAAACAAAGCCTCTGGTAAAAATCAGGTGCACAAACCACTTACCAAAATCTTCTATATCATACATAAAGGTTTACAGAAACAATAAAAACAAAAAACTTTCAAATCAAATTTATACTAGATACGGATTCAGACTAACGTGTGATGTGTATTCTATAATTATCCCTCCCTAACTTTTTTCTGAATATGTTGCGAGACCGTCAAAGGGTTGCAAGCTCTCACTCCCTCAGAGTAAAAACATGGAAACGCCCTCGAAGATCTCCTTGTCACTTATACCTGCCTGGCAAGCAACAACGCGCAGCAAATTGCAGGCTAATTTATTACACACGATCTCTTGACAGTATTTATAATATCTGACCTGGGTTTGGGACTCACAGGCACCCCAGTAGGAAACGAACCTTCCCAGAACCCTTTATCTACCACCCCTTTCTAAAGGGTACAAGGGTGGTATTACCTGTGGTCGAACAAACTACTTATATTGACTTGATAATTATGTCATGATTTATCGCTGATACGATATGTAGAAAATTAAACATTGCTTACATATAAAAATAAGTTACATCTGTTTCTTCAATAAAATTCACCCTTCACAAAAAACAAAAAAGAAGGCATGCATGAAAATAAAATAAATAGGAGACCTCTTCTCCACAACATTTGTAGGCGCATACTGAATGGATTTATTAACTATCATGTTCAGCGTATTCATTGAAACAAAACACATTGAACTTAAGGAATATAAAAAAATTGCTAAATTCTATAAAAGTGAGTACTACAAAACGTAAAAATAAAGAAAAATCTATAAATTTTATCAAAATTGTTTTCTTGTCAAGCTATTTCATTTGAATGATTATTCTGAACGTTCGGATTTTATAAATGCTGCACACACTTTCGTTGTACGTATTAAACTGTATATTACTCTTTAAGTACATCAAGTTTTCTAATGGTAGATATACTTATAATGAATGAGTAAGACTACTTAAAAGAAGCGCAAACGCATTTTTATGGAGATAAAATGGAAAAACAACACTGATTTATTTATTATGGAAACCCACCCTGAGTGCACCTTAACGGAATTATGATGTTTGACCTCCCCTTCATCAACTTTCCAGTCGGTTTCTAGACTGACGCCTTAAGCCACGTAGTCAGTCCCCCAAGCAGACTATAAATTTGTTGTATTCATTTTTTATATTCCCTTAAACGAATGTAAGAATACCTACATATTATATGTAAATGCTTGCTCATAAAGGCATATAGTAATCGGTATTTTGCTAGCATTATTTAAGCAATTCAGATGATAGCTCTGCTCTCAAGTTAACAGCAGCACGGACTGTTTCAACTTCCTAATTTCCCTAATGGCAGAAACAGGTTCCAAATAAAGCCGGTCGCCTGTACAGTTTCATCTATATATACTACTAACTACCACACACATACACAGGACAGGACAATGACAGAGCTTGTAATCCGATTCGCCACGCAATTCATTCAAAGTTGTTGCTAAACCACTTTGGCGTACTAACTCACTTAACTTTTAGAGGCAGCTCTGTTTTGTTTCTATTCAAATTTTCTCGGCTACATAGACATGCCTATTCTACTCTTTCTAGCCAACTGTTTGTTAATATTCATTATAATATGACACTTACCTTTCAATTAATACTTCATACTTCTTTGAAAACAATTGCACTTTTGTCGAGAATTGCTGAACTTTCCCCCCCAACAGTTCGTGATCATTTTTAAAGCCAACATAGCATTGATTTACTAGTTCATTTTGTATGAATACTTGAAATGTGATGATTATACAGTCTGTAATCATAAGTTTTTTTATTTATTCTTTCTCCAAAGTTTTAATCAATTTTCACCTGGTTAAAATAAGCACAGTTATAATAATAACGTAAGATTTATTTGAAACCAAATTAAATAGTAATGAAAGCGAATAACAATAATATTTTTACGAAATAATTTATGGTTGATAGATATAAATAAATAAAATAACAAAAACTTGTGGATATAAGACTTTTGTTCTATCATGAACTTTTATGAAAATATTACACGTTTTAACTTGGGTTTTTAATAATCAGTTATTGAGAATATAATATATTTTTCAATATAACTTTGAGTAATATTTTTCTCCATAAAGAAAATTTTCAGAAAAACTTTTTATTAATAGTCACACTCATTGAGTGACGTTATTATTTTTTGAAAAAAGCCTCAGTCTTAAGGACATATCACAGAAGAAATGATTAAATAATCGAAATAATCGGAAAACGAACAAATCACAAAGTCTGACCGAATAACAAGACCACGTGGTGTATATAAATCGAACAAGAACATATTCATCGGGCCGTCGTAATTTGATCTTTCATTATCGCTTTTTTTTAAAACACCCCAAAGATTGTCACAGCAATCGTTCTAAACCCGTCACCATCTACTGAACCGTCACATCAACAGCCCAAAAAATGTACCCTTATTTTCACCACCACCGAGGGGAATGGGGTAGGGAGGGATTTAGAAGGAAAAAAACACACACTCTTTTCCCCTTCAAATCATAGCTCCCGTGTCTCTATACTTCACTTCCCCTATTCTCTCTTCTTTTCCCTTCCACTCCTTCTTGTAGCGGGGATTCGAACCCTCCCCTTCCCTCGCTATATGGATATGGCCACACTCGTTATTTTTCCGCGCACAGCTACTGAGCTCAACACTTGGTTTCGGTCGAATGAATCAACCGTAGAGAGCGATCTGGAACACCATGGAGCGGTGACGTCACTTAGATTGGTAACTTTACTCAGGGGAAGAGGTTGTCACGCAATCCTAGATGGGATGGACAGCAAAAAATGGCGTGGATCTACTTAGGCAAAATAACAAGTTCATTGTCCCTTGGTGACTTAGGAATACTACGATCAGGATTGTTTTTTTAAATAAACAAAAATAAATTGATATTAGCCTGGATATGGAATTAAAACCAACCGATGACCAGGAGAGCTTATAACTTAGCCAAGCATGCCTTGTTAAAAATGATTTCCAAAATTAAACTATCATCAGAGCCTTATGTAAAATTGCTAAACTTTTTAACGTAGCTGATGCTTTATACTTTCTATTTCAGATAACCACTTCCAAAATTGTTTCAATCATTACTTAAAATTTAATATATGTTATCTCTAAATATATGTTCAAGTATAATGTATGGATAAATTCATGACACAAAAAAATCCCTTTAATTTGTTGTCCACGTTGTATTGAACATGGATACATTTTGTGATAAAACTTATCAGAAAATCACTCATCAAAAAGCTAATGATTATTCTTTAAATAAATCTTTCGTGAGGTTTTTAAGCTATCCAATTAATCAATCAATTAATTATAGCCTGCTCGTGGTTGAATAGCATTGTATTGTATCATTACAACACAAAAACTTCTCTAGTTACTTTATATCCCTAAATAAATATCATTCAAAAGCTGTAGGGTATACATTTTATTTTCATTGTTAAATAAATAGGCCCGGACAATTCAAATTTTAATTAAAAAGTTTTATTTACAAAACCTAAAAGAAAGTGCTACCTACTTAGGTGGCCATATAGTCAAAAGGCATCACTCTGGTAGTGTACTAGACTGCTTACCAAGGGTTTAAGGGGGTTTGAATCCAATTTGGGTGTGTTGAGGGTGGTTTCTCCTATGTATTTTTCCATTATCCCTCCACACAAATGTATATACACATCCTCTAAATGCAACACATTAGTGTAATGCAGAGGCTTATAACCCTGAGTGGGTAGTAAGATGCAAGGATAGGAAAAAATCTTCCAGTTTTTGATATAGGAGTGAAATATTAATATGTGTTCTTGAAGTTTATTTTACAGCTATGAATTGATAGTAAAAAATACATTCAAAATACTGGATATGGAATTTCCCTAAGTATGTTTTAGTTTGCTCTTAAAAGGTGAATAGTGAGGTTATCCTATAAATCCTCTCTTCTCATTACTTCAGGGACGTGCCAAGGAGGAGGGCATTAGCGGATTTTTAACTTTCTTGAAACTATTAATATATATATATATATATAATTCTTTTACAATGTCTAGGCTAAAATATTATTGAAGAATCATTTTTTTCATCACCACGTGTTACTACCTTTTAATGTTATACGCATATATGATAGTTACCCTAAGGGTAAGGATGAAGAGGGAAGCATTTTATAAGATGTTTACTCATATTTGAGTGGAAGGAGAGTGGGAAAACAATTAGGAAAAAATAGTCTCAGAGCACCCGGCTAAGTTTCAAACACCAATCTCCCCTTCATTAGCAGGCCAGTCTGATACCAAAGAAACGTCTTAAACCATTCGGCCACTAAAGTGGGTCCTAAACAACTTTATTATTAGCTAGAACCTTTTTTAAGGTTTGATAACCTTTTAAATTGATTAATTTGCGATGAATAAAAAAATTACTTTAAATATCCTGTTGAGGACTAGAGCCCGCACAGGTGGAAACCAACCCTTTACCCCTAAAAAAATATGGGTATATCTCTACCGAATCTTAGCTCCCTATATTTAAAAGAAAGCGTTAAAAACGACCCCGTTGAAAAATTCAAGATTTTTTTTTTTTAAGAAAATGTTAAAATAATATTTTTATCTGAAGTTTGTGTCAGTTGTGTGATCTCCGAAATGAAAGACCGCAGCGCTCCGCTTCAGATGTGCCGTATCTTCGCGACAACACCGCCAGACTGCGCGGGTGTGAAAGGAGGAGTAACGTCACAGCTGTTTTATCTTTCATCCCCATGTCACTTGGGGCTACGAACCGACCGACCCACCACCCACCCCTTCACAGGGGGAGAAGTGAGACCATTTTTCACAGTGTGAGGGGTAGTTTTGTAAGGGGGTTAAAATGACGTCCAAGAGATGTGTCTGAATGTAGAAGCCCTTGGGTGTTTTTTTCATTTTTTTAACACAGCGTCTTACTACCTGTTCAGGTTATACGCATGTGTAATAATTACTAAATTGAGCTAGGAATGAGTAAGGTTGACTTTATAGAAAGTGGATCCGCATTGGCGTGAAGGGAGAGTGAAAAACCATTTTGAATACTGCCTTTTTATAAGAGACCAGGACTCGATCACCAATCTCACAGTCATTCCAATTTAGTCTAACAGGTGAGCGACGTCTTAGACCATGCGGCCATCTTGGGTGTTATTGAACCACATTTCATTCAATACAACACTTGTTTGTATGACAATATAAACCGAATTGTTTGATTTATTTCCGAGGTTTGCTTTATTTTTTTAATATTATTTTTAAAGTATAAATAAAATACACAATCGCATATAAACGTAACTTATTAGATGTAATAAAATAATATCAAAAACAAATAACCCTTTGTAGTTGGAATATTGATGTTTTAACAATCATTTTAATTAACATCTCACTATAGGCCTACTATATCTAATTTAGCTATATTCTTGTATTTTTAAATATGTATCTGTAATGTATTTATAAAATAAAATATGACCTGGTATAATATACATATAAAAACAAATTAAAAAAAGTTAGTTACTATCTACTTGAAATCACAGCAAAAATCACTTAATTTTCAAAGAAAACAAAAAAAATTCAGCAAATATTTATAGTCTAACTAACAGAATAAATGTTTAGTATACTTGATTAAATGAACATTTAATTAGTTGGTAATCTTTTATTTGAATATAATAAACATAAAAGTTAATATTTGAACCTAAATTTATTCAGCTTTCTAATGACTTCATGTATTCAGTCCATCTAAGATCTAAAGGCGTTCAAGACAGCCGATCGACTTTAATAGAGAATATTGTAAAACACACAAAAACACTCAAAAGCATTACATTAAGTGGTCCTATCAAAACATAAAACCATATGGGAAACGCTTATAAGACACAAGGGAAAGGGAAGATAGAATATAAAGCTTACACACGAGAATATGAAGTAAAGCAGACATTAGATAAACATGACTCTCAAGACATTCCATTAAAAACTTTAACCCTAGAGTTTTTAAACTATACACGACGAGTTGATGGAAGCAAGATGAATGTCGAAACTGTCAAGGAAAATAAAAAGATAAAAATAAAGTTTCTTATGAAAAAATGGTTTAAGTAAAAAAAAAAATGAAGATCCTTCACAGGCATCAGAATAAAATGCCACGCGGAGCGAAAAGAATGAGACGAACATAACCTAACCTTGTTAGAGAGAATGGGCGCCGCCATCTTGGTTTTCGCTTGTCAAAACAGACAAAACAGACGAATGCTGCCAACCGTGGCGTGATGGATGCTTTGTATTATCCCATGCCGGGAGAGGAGTGGAAGGACAGACAGTTTGATGCATGAAGAACAGGCGTATAAGAGAGCGAGGGAGGAAGCAATGAAGGGTCGGGGATATTTTTTTAATTCTGAATTTATAAAGCTCTTGGGCACAAAACGTTCCCCTGCAGGGCGCGAGCTGATTGGTGTCAGGGGTGAGGAATATATTCTTGTCATGTTGGGAAAGGAGATTCCAGACCGCCCTTTGGACCATGCAAAGCATTACTTCAACCATTTGATGAGGGACGCAATCTATATTCACACTCAATATCTTGACTATCCGGAATGATGGAAGGAGGCAGTTGTACGGACGGGCGTTTATAAAATAAAGAAATTCAGATGATCCCATTTAATAGAAATTTTAAGGACGTATTTATAATCTTGGGAGTCAACTATTCAGGTTGAATGGGAGATAACATGACGTCCGAATCTCAACTATAAACAATAAATGGTCCCCCATCACATCCAAAATGAACAATTCCTCATTAAAATGGTTTCATTATAAACAACGCGTTCGTTTGTTTATCAATCTAGAAGTCAACATAAACCCTTTGGAATGCCGGCATTTGATCTGAAGCCTTATTCTCAAGTAGCCCAAAAGTGATAGACGCATGGATAGTCTGGTGGAAGGATATCCTAAGCTCCATAATTCATGAGTTTACTGTCGTTTATTTCCAGGCTTAAGCAGAGCTGATAGTGAACCTGTAGCCTATCACAGTTACCTAAATGTAATATGTTTCATGGTTCACTATATCGCACCCCCAGAATAAAAGTATCGTTAACTCCAAAAATCATTATTTTAAGTTACACATATCACTAAACTAATTTTTTTTCGCTTTGATCAATAAAAATAATGTCGTATCCCTACAAAATTATATAATACGCTATATCTGAAAGATCGGTGTCCTATTTTTGAATATGAACTTGATGTGTGGAAGAAAACTGTATTATCTATGTTATGACAGTATTCTTTTTGAAATTATTCGAATTTTCAAATTTAGGTTCAGGTGAAAACTTTCGTAACTCTATTAAGCCTGTATTATTGCTCTGCTATAAATTAATATTATTTTAAATGTAGTAGTTAGGCTAGTGTGTTAGTGATTAGGAAGTTTTGAATTTTAGAGGATGTGTTCTCAAGATTGCTTGGAGGAAGAATGGAAAATCATTGATAAAATACCACCCTGGGATCAAACCCTAGTCAAATCTTCTTCAACAGTCTAATCTGTTGTGAAAGTATAGCCTTAAAACACGTGGTCACCAAATCAGGTGTGTAAACGTATTATCTCCAAGATTCAGTGTTTAATACAAATTCAATTAGAAATATGCTTGTGGAGGTACCATATTTAATTATTATGAGGTCTTATATAGATAAGTCAATATAAGAACACACTGGCTCAGTTTTAATAGTTACACACATTTTAGAAATAAATTACTTATTGTAAGGTAACATCACTAAGTTGATAGCTTCACATTGTAAATAAGGTAGGGTGGATATATTCATTTTTTATTTTTTACTTATATAGTAGAAGAAAATAATAACCATAATAATTTACACCAAGGCATTTAAAAGTTTAATTCGAACAATACCTACTGAACATGTTTTTATTTTCTAAATCATCTTTTAATATTCAGTGTAAAATTATTTTGTTTTATTTCACAAACATCAAAATTCGATCGTTATACTTCTTCCAACATGTTCATATAGATATTAACATTCCAGGCATATTAGCGCAACATTTCCTGATTTTCAAAGTGGCAATGGGTGGAGTGTTCTCAATTTAACTAGATCTTGTTGTTATAAATGTATCTTACCTATGTCCCCACTACTAAGTACGCCTTAAGGTGTGGCAGAAGGAAGCGCCAGTATTTTTACAGTTTTTATAAAATTAAAATTTTGTTGGCCAAAATAAATCAAACATTTCTCCAGTAGCAACATAGAGTCTAGTTTTATGCACATGCTAACATCAACATATCTTGAATAGTGTCATGGAATTTTGTCAAAACTTTTTAAATAAACAGAAAAAGTTTCGACAAAACTCCAGGACACCCTTCAAGATATGTTGATCTTAGCATGTGCATAAAACAAGACTATGTTGCTACTGGAGAAAAATTTGATTTATTTTACCCAACAAAATTTTAATTATATAAAAACTGTAAAAATACTTGCGCTCCCTTCTGCCACACTTAAGAGTGCAATACTAAATACAGGACAACACCTACCTAGACCAGAATGGAATGGGCTAGTTTCATTTGCGAAACTGGCACATTCCATTCAAGTTTAGGTAGGTGTCTTGTATTTAGTATAGTGCCGCAACTTGAGATGTACTAAATCTGACCATGAAACCGGCCCATAGGCTTCACTATACATAACTCACATGGGAATGTATTTTTGTTGATAGCCGGCTAATGAGTGATGAGAGCAAGCCACAGGTACAGTTTAAACATTATCTGTATAATAGAGTAAATGGAGGTTAACTGGTGCTTAGCGGCAAACATTAGTTTATTTTTCTGATCAGTCTGTCTGATTCGAGCCAGTATTTACAGTTAACACCCAGGCCTGACACAAAACTATTCCTTCAGGATGCATCCTTCCCAATCCCTCTACCAGAGAAAGAATCCTGGAACCCCTTCCCCTATTCGCTATTCCCAAACAATCCATTATCTTAATTCTTCCTATTCTTTCTTATATATATCCCCTCCTTCTTGCAATCCCCTATACCTCCCCCCTCCCCCATGTTTGTTGTCTGCTTTCAAGTGAAAATAAAGAATTTAAAGGATGGAGAAGAGCATAAATAAATCGTGAACAGAAGGAGAAAAGCAATACTACCCAATCCCCCCTCCTCTTATTTCAAGGTTAGGAAATTAAATTACTTCCAGATTCGTGGTTTCTAATTGAAAACTCGTCTGAAAATTTTCCTCTCCTTATCCGAAATCCTTCCCCGTCAGCAACAGCTCCCCTTACATAATAGCTCATAGCGGGCATACACTTGGAGATGGATATTGGGAGGATCAAAGAGTGGGGGTGGGGGAGGGGTGTGAAGAAGGGAAAAAAATTACAATGAATTAAATTGAATTAAATTTTCTCAGAGGGTGATTGTGAGTTGTGGAAATTCTTTCGGAGTGAGAAATTGTTATTGCGTGTGTAAGGAGGGGGGGATCAGAGGGGAGGAATTGAAATGAGAGATTTAAATCAACGCTGTTTGATACATGTAAAAACAATCAATGGTGACAACGTTGCAAAAATATTAATTTAATTAAAAAATGTGTTCATGCTAGATTAAAATGAACAAACATTAAGTTATACAAAAAAGTAGTAAAAAAGCTTTAAGTGGAACTTGATTTTGTAAACTTGTATTAGATTAAGAATTTATTTTTTATGATTTACAAACTGTTATGTTTTCATTTTAATAGTATTTACTATACAAACATTCCTTTGTTAGACCCTAAGTAAAGCTCGAGTAGTTAGTAAGTAGTTTCCATAATAGATTCCAAACGTAGAACTTAAATAGTTCCTGTATCTGTGGATTATATTATCTTCTAACTAGATATTAAGCAATCATAACTAAAAACCTTAAATATCTCCGGAATCCAATGCAAATTTGGCCTATATAGCGAAAAAATTACAATTCACCTAGTGTTCAAGATATATTACGTGGGAGATGTGTCTTGGACGTGGCTAATTTGCTAGGTAACTTAATAAGAAGAGCAAAGATTCGCTAACCAAACGATAACGGGTTCAATTATCTGTCCAACAAACTTTTTTTTTTGTAAACTAAACTAAAATTTTATTTTTTCCTTATCTTTCTGGAATGGAAGTAAAACGATTGTCTGTTATATTCGAGAGGCGTGAGATCACTTTGGTTAATAAACGGTACATAAATAATTATAATAAAAATTGCCTTGATTCTTTTGATGACCGCAAGCTAAATCTATCTACATTAAGATTCTAAACTTACTTTCGAACTCTAATGCATTAACCTCTCACATATTCAGCAATATAGAGGATTAATGCTTATCGCTGTACACACCACTATAATAATTAATTAAGGTTTAGTTTTTATATCAAAAGATAAATTTTTGTCCAAAATAAATATAATATTTCTCCAGTAGAAACATAGAGTTAAATTTTCTTCACACGGTTCTATCAAAAACAGTTGTTAAATATATGTCATGAGCATATTGACATTAGAAAAAAACTTTTTATATTAATATAATTCCAAGACATACTTGACATATACTCAACAACTGTTGATATCACTATGTATAGAAAATTTAACTCCGTTTTTTTTTTACTGGAGAAATAATATAATTTTTTGGCCAAAAATAAAGTATTTACCTACTATACACCATATTATCATTTGTATTTAATTACATGAGTATTGATAGCAAGAATGGTCTTTACAAACATCAAACTGTAGGTTATGATGTATGTCGGCGTCATGATGGGCTTCAACCAATTGTATGCTACCACCATTAACGGGTGCGCCAATCGCATATGCCCCTACGTCATCACTGGCTTTCTACCTAATGGTGCGACATTTAAACAAGCCAATGAGAAATGTGTAACAGTCCAGTTGGAGTTAAAACAAGAAATGTCACAATAATTATCTAACAGGGAGCGGATATAAGTTTTGCTGGTATTTATAAGTTATTTAGCTCTTATCTAGATTTTAATTCATCCCTTATTATTTTTAGCTCTGTTTTAAATATATAAATTTTTATTAAAATGTCATTATATTCACTTAAAATCAACTCAAACGATCAAATCCATTAAAATATAAATTTAAGGTTTGATTGAACTTTCAATTTCCATTTTTTTAAATTAGTTATACACAAAAAATTATTTCGAGAATATTTTACAACTTAGTTGGGAACATTAAACAACATGTTTGTTGATGTTTCTTAAACCCATTATAGAATAGTTTAACAGTAATGTAATTTTAAAAAAACCAACAAATAAACTTTTGCATACGTTTTGAAAATGTACTATTCTAACCACTATATAAAAAAAATTCCTTAACAGCCGATTTTATTTGGAGGAGTCTCACTAAATAATTTAAATTCCAAACAAATGTTTTATACATGGGGAAAAACTGCTTTTAAAAGAAAAAGAAAGATAAATGAAAGACAAGAAATAAATTTCTCAAACGTTACAATGCCGATATATTAAATCATAACCATCATTAGCTTGGGGGGGGGGTTGATGGAGTGGAGAGCTGGAAGGATTCATCCCAGTCATACGCTGTTATTACCAGGGTAAGTAATTATATCGTGGCGGATTTAAACACACACTACAAGGACTGACTTCCTCTTCTAGTTAACAATTTTTTTTGTTTCGAATTTTATTCATAAGAAATATGAATGCTATGATTTTAAATGGGAGTAGTATAAATTAGCGGTACCATACCTATGATTACTCTTGAAAACTGAGCTGAATTTATACTAACAATCTTGTACTGCAAAATGAGTCATTATTTTATTAGATGTGATACTTAATACTAAATCCTTTAACAAGTTTTAATGATATGATATTACTTTTTCAGCAATACATTGATTTATGTTTGATACTTAGTCTGTTCGTAGCGTTAATTAAAAATAAATAATGACCATAATAAGGCTAAGACTCAAGGTTATATACTACCTATGTCGTAATAAAAATTAAAATAATACTAATTATTATTTTCGGATCATTTCATAATACAATAAAATATTTAACACAAATTTTTTTGTAGATCTTGATATTTTAAATGTAGACCTATTTATTTCAAGTGAAAGGAGTTTAAAAATATTTAAATTAAAATATGGACCATAGTAATGTTTTGTTAGTTAAATATTTATTAGTTTATTTTTGTTAAATAAATACATTTAGCTTAAATGTATATGTTGTGTGTACAAAAGTGTATACTAAATAGCAAATAAATAATAAAACTGTAAAATAATATTCCAAATAAAATCAAACAACTTCTATAAATCTAATTTTTAACGTGCTGGTTCACTTAAAAGGTATGGTTAGTTATATAGTTATTAGTTCCAACCTCATATTAGCAACATTCTCTAAAAAATAATAAGTGGGTTTAAATATATGTTACACCTAGTTATTTAAAAATAATATTAAACTTTATTAACATACAAAATAAATAATTTACTTTGATACAAAATAATACTACAAAATTTTTTTTAGGAAAATTTGGTACCATATACAAAATGTATATATTGTGACTATAATAAGTCTAGTTAGTATAATTTCCTTCTAATAGTTACGACGGTAGTGTAGAGAGAAGGAGTTAGTGGAAATATCTTCCCAGTTTTCATATCAAATTATTTTGTTATCAAAAGAATTAAAATATATCTCCAGTAAAAACATAGAGTTAAATTTTCTTCAAACGGTGATATCAACAGTTCTTGAATATATATCAAGGGTGTCCTGGAATTTAATGACAAATTTTCTACTCTTGATTTAAAGACTTTGTCGTTTAATGCCATACTCATGACAGATATTCAACAACTGTTGCTATCACCTTGTGAATAAAACTACTCTCTTTGTTTCTATTGGAGAAATATTTTATTTATTATGGCCAAAAAAATGACCTGTTGGTCTAGGGGTATGGTGTCAGACTTCTTTGTTGGGGGTCCGGAGTTTAATCCTCGGTCCCGGCACAGATTTATCTGATTACCAAACCCTTCCTTCACCTGTGACAAGACGTGTATTAATCACAACTTGTGAATGTGAGGAATGCCAGGCCTCCACCGTGGTTCGGACTCCACGTTAAACTGTAGGTCCTCTATTTCATCTCGCAATCATCCTACCATTACACATTAGCGTAAGTGCGTACAACCCGAACGGGTAGTAAGACGTGGTGCTAATAATAATAATAATATGGCCAAAAAAGGTTTCGCCTTATAAGCTGAACAACATTGCCCTTAACTCTCGTTTCCTACATTCCCACCTTAAACAGTAACCACATGGTTTTATTTCAGTCTTATAACTAGGCCCTACATAGAAAATAAAGAAATTATGCCCCTGGCCATTTAAATAGACCCCAGTACCTAAGCCCAGTCCACAAATTTTATAGTAAATATTTGGTAAGGAGTACCACAGCCAGAAAATTTACTTAAGCTACTTTAATATATCCATACGTGAAGCTAAATAGCCCTCAAATGTCACATATTATAGATAATATCAATTATCTATAAAATAACACTAAAGTAAAATGTTCTAAATGTTGATTACAAAAAAACTGTTTTTTATCAGCGTTATTCAATAGTCCTCGGTAAACTTGGGGAAAAGTGCTCGCCTCAGGTTTCAATGATTGTCAGTTCAAACCCAAATGGGGTCGACAAGTTTTTCCTGAGCGATAAGAAAAATCCGTAGCACAACTTCGAAAGCAAATCTGTAGGTCCCATGCCCACTGTAACAGGTTGTATAGATCCCTGGAATGTATGTGAAAATACCTTTGCGGCCAAATTGGTTAACCCTTTCACGCTCACTTATAGAAATTCAATGTGAAAGGTAACGGAGTCTGAACTCCCCAATTGCACGGGATACATACCAGATAGTGTGGGAAACACTAACCAGCTGAAAGTTTGAGTACATGCCCAGTTCCAGATGGGTTCGGGTTCTTCACTTACAAAATCTATTTCGGTCAGCATTTTATTATACTTAACTGGTTGATCGTAGAACGCTAAAACATCGCCAACTAATTTATCCTGCTACTTCTTTGAATATGAAAATTGAAACCTGAATAGGATTCTTTTACCACCTTAAAGACAAATTCAATATATAGTGTAAAATTATCCACTTCAGGGAAAATTGTAATAATTAATTACTATTTAAACAGGTTGTGAACGAGAATTACTTTATTAAAACATGAGAACGCCTTTTAATCATATTATACTTCGTACTACGAGTCTTTCAATAAACAACACTTCTAACTCACTTCCTCTTCTTCTTGTCCATATATTTGATCTTCACGACACTACACAAGCTATGTATCGCATTGGTATTCGAACAAAGACACGAAAAATATGTTAGCAATAACTTTAACAATCACGCCCAAACGAGGTTGACAGTAACTGAAGTTTTATCTTCCCCACCCCATACAGTATTTATTTCATTAAGTTCATTTTAATTGTACAAATGGGGGAGGGACAAAAATTATGGTAGAATTAAGAGGAAATGTACCCGAATTCACGTGGAAAGAAGATAAGAAATCATTTAAAAAAACATTCTCCATTCACTTGGTTGGGATTCGAGCCCCGACCCCCCAGCTCTCCAGCAAACCGGACCAAAGGAGCCTGATGTCCAGTGAGCCGACGCGAGTAACGATGGAGCTGGGTATGCTATCGAAAGTTGAAACAGAATGCATAACTGTTACTCAATTCAGAACAAGAATCGATTCGCTATTCATAACATAAACGGCTGATGAGGTACATTCCCGGTAGTTGTTGCAACAAGAGGAACAATACATCCTAACTAGGGCCATCATTCATCTCTTGAAGATCAGAGCCAACCCCGAGCAGAAGTCAAGTCCCTATCTTCCCATCCAAGGTCACAATGACACCGTTTACTGAACCTGGCGTGAAATCGTGTTAAGTAGCTGTAGAGGGTCTACCCCTTTTACCCCCACGACCAACAACTTCTAGTCATGTCGGAGAGCCATGCATATTTAATAGACACATGTTGCAGGGAGGGCGTAGTCTGTATGACAAGTCTTAGAACAATGTCGTCCCCTTCCGCTGCCATAGTATGTAGCCCACGGAGTCTGCGAATACGAGTTGATAAGTCCACCTCCCAAGGGTCTTCTTTGACCTAACACACTATATTGTTTCGCCTACTTTTACCGACACTTTTGATTAAAGTTTTTTTTAAATACTCACACTGATGAGCATGTGGATTAAATATCAGACTCATCTAGTCGGGATTGCCGGTGTCAGAGGGGTCGGGGATTGAATTTCAGCCGGTTAAGGGGGTGAGGGGGGGTCCTATATGGTTTATCACCTCCAAGTGTATACAAATACATTTCCTTTAAGACTCTACCTTCCTCGTGACTATCCCATTCACGTAATTAAATGCGTTTTGACCAAATTAGTGATAAGACTTGTTAGAATAATAAGGTCTTTCCGAAAACTACGTTGGTTAGAAAAGAGGGATGGGGTGTTTGGGTTGATCTTAAAACCATTTATTCCATGAGATTTTATTTAGTTCAAATAACAATCTGTTCAAAATATATTACTTGAATGCTACAAAAATAAGTGAGCTACTAGAGTGTTGTCTCAGGACAGAATTACTGGCTGAGCACCTTAGGACCTTATGTTGAGGTGTAAGGGAACTAGACTTGAGATCAGTATTGTTTTCTATTTTTTTTTCAAAATAAATATAACATTGCTTCAATAGATACGTTCAGATTAATTATTTAGATAAAGTAATCTCAACAATTATTTAATGTTACCTTTGTCCTGTGCATTGAATAATTTAAACAAAACATTTTCACTTCATTTAAAAAGTATATGTTCAAATGCTATTATACTTATGACAAATATTCAAGAACTGTTGAGATAAACATATATAAACTAAGTAGTATAATAATAACTAACGTATTAAATGAAAACATATTTTATTTACGTCCCCCAAAAGATTATTGTTATAAAAACTTAAAACATACTGATCTGCTAGCCTACAATTCTCCCTTTACCCCACATTAATTTCAAAACCCCAGGGATGGGTAAGCATAACCGAACGAAACTTTTTGTGTGTGTGTTCATTCCTACACCAAGAGGAGAAATTCTCCAAAACGACTATAGCTGCCCTTCTTCCCCCAATTCTTTGTTTAATGGCGGGCAAGGTGGAACATTTGAGAATAATGTGACAAAAATGGGCCAACTTTCACTTTGTGTGTTTGTCCGCGTGTTTAAACAATTTAGTGAATACGATAACAACTCTAGTCCCTTACAGCCCCATGTTAAAGTTTGTATTCTATTCACCTGTTCCGAGGTTACGAAAAAGGACATGACAAATGTAATAAAACTTTCTCCCGAACTTGACTGCATGACAATTTTGGCTTTCTTTGTGGTGCAACTGGAATAAAAGAGACTTGTTCAAACTGTGTTCTAAAATAAAATATATGTATAGCTGTTTGGCTAAACTTATTTTACAATTTAATTAATGTCAAAATGTTAGGGTTGAGTTAGCAAAAATTACCATGTTTTTATAATTGTATTAAGATTTTTTGAAGGGCTTTATTTGGGATTTCGATGTTTTTGAGTGTCCTAGATTAAACCAATAAATAAGGTAGACCTTAATTGTGTTTACAATTGCGTGACAAAATCTTAGGTCATCTGTGTGCATATAGAAGGATTCTGATATGAAGAAACAATTAGAAATTATAAACATATTTTTTTATGATCCACAATGATAAAACCTTACTATTATTATTTGCGTAAATTGATAGAGATATGGATTTTTAACAATCAAAAGTGACATAAGTATTACATGAATATATGCATGAATATATGAAATTTGTTAAAGTAAATTTTATAAATAAAAAAATCCTTCCTCTCTGAATCGGACTGTAGTATCAGACGTATTGTGTTAGGGTGATTAAATTTGTAGGTCATATGTTGATATTAGAATATTATTAGTATTTAAAAAGTATATGCTAAATTATTCTCTAGAAAAAGATACAAAATTTGGGCTATTAGCAGCCCTACTTCTTTAAATGATCTCCTCCTATTGACTTTTTACACCTCACCGAGATTAAAACCAAAGGCTATAGGGGATAGTTTGTAACCATTAGAAGAAAAGTAAATCTTCTAAATGAGCCCGTCTGAGAACCGCGATAACATTTTAACATAAATATGATAATAGTTTAGAACACCTTAAGTGGTGGTCGAGCGGTCTGAGGCGTTGTGCTTGATCACTCTTTACTGGGAGGCTGAATTTCCAATTCGGACCGGATGAATTGTGGTTTGTTTTTAAAAAATAATTTTATCAGTTTGAATTTACTACTCTCTTTTGACTACAGCAGACTCTCTTAATTACCTTCATCATCTCTACCACCTAAATTAAATCTACACTATATCTTGTGCTGAAAGCATAAATTTAAAAAAATAAAGAAAGAAAATTATTTATATCGTTTTTGAAAATATGGTAGAATTTTGGTAAGGACATCTAATAGTTTAAAAATAAATGAAAAATAATATTATTTTAAAGTCAAAACCTGTTTTAAAAAAAGTAATCCCAGAGTATTAAAAAAAATTAGACCCGTAGCAAATTTGATGTCAGCCACCCCTTTTCATTTTCTAACTGGTAAATAAAGAATTTATGGTTTTAATTTACGTCTACATGATTTTGGTTCTGCGCTGTTCTCCTAATAAACGCACGCGACATCAATTTCTTCGGCTAATCTTATATCGAGTTACCACTGCGCAACAACTCATCAACTTTCACGACGCCTATCGGGACATCATCTTGTAAGGCCCGTAAATTTTCCATTAAACTTGTGTACTCCCCATACCCCCCACACACCCCTCTTCTCATCGTCAAGGCTACCTAATAATTATGAAAATGTCGCGTCGCTCGAAGGAGTCTCTCGCTCCTAGGCTAATTACTTTGTTTACGACGTGACGGTAATAAGGTGTTTTTAAAGGTGAACGGGGAAATTGATAGACTTACCGCGTAGACCACACACGGTGTTGGTCGGGAGGGGGAAGAGGGAATCTATGACGTCATAGAATAGGGCAAGGAAACGGTGGGACACAATTTTTTGACCTGAGCTATTCCTTCTCTTTTTTTTTCTTTTCTAAACTGGTTTTGGAGGTTGGAAATATTCCATGCTTCGCATCTTTCACCCCATCTTTGATAGTTACATACCAACACTACATAGATAGCGTTGAGGAAGGTTTGATTAAGAGGAAATGTACCCCTATTATATGTATAACGAACGCTTCCTCAATACACTGGGCCGGAACTTAAATCCTTATCTCACTTGTAAACCAGGCAAAACGAGACTGGTGCCTCCTTTCTATGTGATCACCTATGAGGATAATATATCTTTCCTGTTTGAACAATATTATGAGGATACATTTTAAGTGTATGCATCATTATTAACTCTTTTAAGAAAGAACTGATAAACCATGCACAAAGAAACACTTTATTATGTAGTCCTGGCCTGGGTTTGAACCACTGAATTCTGAGTTAGTCTAAAGAACGTTATCACCTGAAAATAGCTTTATGTTGGTTGAAAGAACATTTTAGAGAATTTAAAACATATTTATTTATTGCCAAAGTTGGTAACATTGAACTGTATTATCCGTTTTATCAAATAGATACTGACAATAACTCTCATAAGTGACGGCTGCTAAGATAACACGAATTGATGATTAAATTATTTAGTATCTTCAGTAACCACCAGATACTGTTATTCTTACCAAAATCAAGGTATATGTAAGCTGGTGGCAATATAAATAATCCACCCATCAGGGATCATCAATCCAGTTGTAGGTAGACTCAATACAGTCAGGTATTATCCCCGAGTGACGTTCGTGCAACACATCCTTCGGAATAGTCCTTTTCAAGACAAGACTTAGCGTAGCCGGTACAGTATCTGGCCTATCAATTAGAAGCAGAACTTATCCTCATCCATTTTGAATTGATCTAAGAGATCTAAAAAAAAGAAGTAATTAATATCCTAAGGGGTAAATATTTGTTGTCTAGATGATCGGTCTCCTTAGCTAAGTGGTGAAAATAAATCCAAAGCGTGTTTTGATACAGACTCGTCTAATTTTTTAATTATTTTTGTTTAGCACCCAGTCTTGCTAACCGTTAAGGTTACACGCATATGTAATAATTAAGTTAATGTTCTAAGGATGGAGAAGGTTAAATTTATAGGTAGGTTACCCTCATTTGTGGGAGAGCAAGAGAGTCTAAAATAATTACCCTCAGTTCACATGACTGGTATTCGAAACTTCATCCCTACGTTATTGGCAGTATAGTTTAATGTGAGAGTGATGCCTTTGACCTCTTTCAACTCCCGCAAAACTGAACAAGGCTCTAAAATTGTCATCAAGTGTTTTAAGAAGGGATTTTATTGTTTTGATACCAAGTACTAAGATTGCTTTCAATAAAGTTCGTTCACGGTAGGAGTTTACCTGGGAAAGGACTTTTTTCCCTGCCAGAAATCTATTATATAGTAGGATATTGGTAAGAAAAAAGACCTTTCAGAGGTAAACTCCTACCGTGAATGAAGTATAGCTAAGATTATAAAAATAGTGTGCTATTTCTAAAAATAATGTTGACCATGGATTTTTTTCTTAACATCACGGCTTACTACCCGTTCGGCTGTACGCTAATGTATTAGTTACACTAATGGTTTAAGGGTGTATGAAGGTTATATTTAGATAAAGTATACCCGCATTTGGGCGAAGGGAGAATGGAAAATCACTTAGGAAAAACCACCCTCAGTACACCTGACTGAGATTAAACCTTGATCTCGCTATCATCGGTAGTCTAGTCTACTGTAAGAATAACGCCTTAAACCATTCAACTACCAGCGGGTGGTTATAGATTTTAAGATACTGTACGTATCTTTTACTCCTCAAATTTTATTTTATTTTATTCTATATGTATTCCTCCAAACTCCCGCTGCACAGTGGTTAAAAATGACTGCCTAGATCCAGGAGAACACCGAAGCGGGTGTCGGTTTATTAGTTTAATAAATTGTGAGCTTATATTATTTGGCTTGCTAGCCTAAATTTATAAGTTGTGTATTGATCTAATCTGTCAGGTTAGAATGCGTACCTTCAATATGCAATTTTTTTAAATTGATAAAAGACAAACATTCTTAGCTTGTCCAACTCTCTACAGTAGCTGATAAAAATCTATATCCTATAGGAAATAATGAATGCTATTAAATCGAATGACTAGCGCCAAATCTTGTATTTTAATGTAACCGAATAAAGTGTTACGGAACAGATAAAGAACAGCTGTTCTATACGTAGGCGCTCGACCCGCCCACATATGTTACATTGTTAAAACAAACCCCGTACACCACCAGTCTCCCCCTCCCTTCTAATCCTCATTCCATTCTTCCCCTTTCCACAGCAAGACCTGAAGAAGTGATAAACAAGAAAAGCAAGAGAGAGAGAGAGTGTGTGTGTTTACACGGATAAAGTGGGCAAGTACCCTCCCTGACCTAGGACAAGAGCTCAAGAGTTTTCTTAAGTCCGTCGAGAGCAAGGAGATTTATATGACTATTTCTACTACTATTATTAGTCGGCCTACTAGTGGTACAGGAAAGTACTATCGTGGGCAAAACCGTACTTCGACTTAAAAAAATGTAGCTTATTATTTTTCCACAAAATATATTTGTTTATTTATCTTAACACATTTTCTTTAAATTTACAATTGGTAAGCCCTACCTGTGCAACGGATTCGAACTCAAGAACTTTGGTTTTGGGCTCGATTCCCATATCCAAATATAATTTTTCAATTTCAAGAATATCTATACTAATATTATAAAGAGGAAATATTTGATTTGTTTTTTTTGTTTGTAATGGATAAACTCAAAAACTACTGGACCGAATTTAAAAATGCTTTCACCAATATAAAGCTATATTATCAGCGAGTAACATAGGCTATATTTTATTTTGAAAATTTAATTTATTCTTCATAAAAATGTCGATAGTCACTCAGATTTTATGGTAGAGTCTATGATGATTCTTCAATATGTGTGTTGAAAATAATAATGCGGAGGGGGGAGGGGAAGGGGGGAAGGGGGAAGAGTCTAGTGATATTTATATGCGGCTACAACCGCACTTAACCAAGATAATAGCTGGTTAATTTAATCCAGTAACATGCTTTTTTTTAACATTTATAATTATTTAAAATTTAGTAAATAACCACTAAACTATACCAGATACCAGGTTAATCTAGTTTGGTTTACCAGTGCTGATGAGCTTGAGGTTCAAATCCCACCTGGTGGGAGTACCGATGTATTTCCTAAATGTTTTACGCACCCTCCCTCCACGGAAATGTTAGTAAATCATCTCTGAATTCTAAATGTGTTCAATATAAATCATTAGCGTGTTTTAATATACTTAAAGTCTAAGCGCTGTGTAAAAAATTATCTTTATATTAATTTACAATTCGCTTTGACTCACCAGAGCGGCATCAAAGAAGACTTTTGCGCTAACGATAAAAACCAGCAACCCCCATACTCACCTGAAACAAGACATAATGCATACATTTAGAATAAACCGACACAGAAGTTATACCCTACATTAATAAAACAAGTTAAATTTGGTAATGAGAATAAAAACTAGTAGGCTATTTAGATTAGAAGTGTTAAATTAATTAATTAATTAAATATGTAAAAAATCTGTTTATATTAGTTTTGGTTTTTAATTTATTGTAATATATTTGTTATTGTGCTATATTTTCTAACTTTATCGTTTCATTAAATTTTATTTTTTTATTCTAATAGGATATTAACATCATGGTTTGAATTTAGGCAGTGTGTGATGAAGTTTATTTTCTATATTATTTCCCACATGTCCTCTAAGAAAATGTGGGAATACCTCCTCAAAATTCTATTCTCCTCATCCTTAACCCTTTAGTGTAGTTATGAAAATAGCCTGAGTGGGCCTTAAAATAAGAAAATAATATGTACCAAAAAAAACAGGAATACTTCAATAATTCATTAAAGTAAAGAGGCGACATATATTTTTGAAATACATTAAATAATATTTTACTCTCAATTGTGGGCATGTAGACAAAGGAGTCAGACTCGTATTTTCTGGTTTTCCGTTGATAGTAAGGTTGTCTACTTTTTCTCATTTTCTCACACCAGGGTAATAATGCATATTGTTTTTGTTTTTTTAGTTTTACGATCCTGACATAAAAACTAGCATTTGAAAAGAATACACTGAAAGTGAATTTATCCAATATTTTTTTTAGCAAGAGAAACTTTTTTTGTTTTGTGAGTGTGGCAAAAGACCTCACGACAAATCAGAATATATTCGTGGTCGAGCCATCAACCAGATCGGACATGTTATACGCATTAATGGTCAAACCATCAGTCAGAATATACGTGTAGTAGGTTCACGAAGTCAAAGGATGGAGGTGGGATAGTAACACCAACTCAATATTCATCGGCAATAGTCATTATTTAAACGTTAACCATAACCAAATGTCCAATAAGTAGACCCCATAATCAAATGTCCAATAAGTGGACCCAAATTATTCATTTGTGATCTTTATTTAAAATCAAAACCATTATAAACGTTGGTAGGGAACGTAAAATTACCTGCTGCCCAAAACACTTATCAAAATCTAGCGCCGATTTGTGAATTAACGCACGAGAATCCAGGACGACCAGGTCTTATACCAAACCGGTCGGGCTCTGAACCAAGAACGTCGGATCCAAATACGACGCGTGCTGTTAGAGTATATTATTAAGGTGATCCTCCATTTATTATTTTTCACTCTCTCTCCATAAAATTTTTGTTGTGCTCCATTTTATTGTCCTCCTCCTCCTAGTAGTGTAGTCTAAGTACGTACGGACGGGTAGTAAGACGTGCTTAGCAGTACAAGAAGAGGAAGATAAATTTTAAGTAAGTGTAGCTTTGGTGGTCTCGGTCGGTATTTGAACTGGATAATAGCTGAGCGTTCCAGTCAATTATTCTAACGCTGAACTTATAACATTAGTTCTATTGGTTTTTCCAGAATGTAGCTTGTAACATGGTTCCATTTGAATCAGAGTTTATCTACACAATGAGATAGCTATGTGTGAGATATTTAGCTTAACTTTAATTGGAAGACAGAGGTTCAATATCAAACGGGGTGCACCAGAAGATGTTTGGTTTACTTAATTCACTTTCCCATACTCTTCCGACGAATACTGGGAATAAATAGAACTAATCAAAATAATAGTCCCCATCATTGATCTTAGTTTAGGAGGTTATCTATGTTCCACCCAGTAAATATGCACATACTTCCTTCTCCACCCTTCCTCCCCCGCTCGTAACGTCTACGAGTCAGATGGTAAGATCGATGAACCAGCAGCATCCTCCGTTTCAACCTACACGCCATTTCGTCTCACCCAACCACCTCAACGTGCAGTCTTTGGCAAGACAATGTAGTACATCCCACCCTTCTTACAAGGAATTTCTTCTCAAAACTCTTTCAGTTGCTTAGCGTAAAGTTTATCAGAAGGAATAATACAAATATAATTTTCAAAAGTTTATAAATAACATATAAATCTATCATTTCCTTAGATATGTTAAAAAATACATCTAGATAAAAACAACAAAGAGCCGCGAACATTTTGATTCTATCAAACACCCTCAGTCGCTGTTCGCTAGCACCTACTAAAATAAAGAGTACGATGGTTACAAAAAAAAAATTCAAATAAAGTATAGTCATGCCCAGGAGAAAAAATTGACCAGATCCACTTCAATGGTTGTCTACTCTAAGACATGGGTTAGACTAGTGCTCCACAAACTTTAGTTCACGGTATATTAAAAAAAATCAAACTCTTTGCTGCACATTGTTTTGTTTTGGATAAGCACCGCAACAGTAGAGAAGGCATTGCACACCCAGTCTAATGGTTGTACCTTAAGTCCGATTTAGGAAATTATAGACTAATTTTTTCCTGAAATACCTCCAAATGTTCCGATATTAAAGGTTGAAGTTTATTTTCTATCACCCCTTCTTTAAGCATTTTGTTTGAACCATCAGTAGTTTGGGTGAACCAAAGCTTTAACTTCGCGCGAAAACTTTTGGTTTTGTAAAATTTATTTAAGATATGAGTAAGTAATTTATGCGGATGACCTACGACTACGATTCGTACCAACGTCATTCGTGTTGGCGCTCTGGTCTGTGGACACACGGCACACATAATTAATTCACCCATTTTAAATAATAATTATGCCTGTATCAAAGCTCAATATGAGTTCTTTAAAAAAAATTACTATATAAATCATATTCTAACCACTTAGTTTTAAGGTGAGCTTACTTTAATATCTATATTTTAAAGTCTAATGGTGTTTGTATAATTTATAACGCCATTAAACTTTAAAATACATATATGAAATTAAGTTCACCCTAAAATTATGTGGTTAGAATTTGATTTAGAGAACCTATGGTGACCTGGTGGTCGAGGTGTAAGGTGTCAGACTTTTGTGCTGGGGTCCGTGGTTCAATCCTAGGTCCTGGCACGGATTTATCTGATTGCCAAACCCTTCCTTCACTTCTGACAAGACGTGTATTAATCAAAACTTGTGAATTTGTGGAATGCCAGGCCTCCACCATGGTTTCGGATTCCACGTTAAACTGTAGGTCCTCCATTTCATCTCACAATCACCCTACCATTACACATTAGCGTAAGTGCAAATAAGCCGAACGGGTAGTAAGACGCGGTGCTAATAATAATAATAATAATAATAATAATAATAATAATAATAATAGATACCCTATGTATTCATATCCAGAGTTTTTTAGTACTTCTCAATCAGATAGAAGCCTGAAATTATGGAGTAACCATTCAAAAGGTGTGCAAATTGGTCAACCTTGAAAAGGCGATTAAAAAATTAGTTACAAAAAATTAAATTATGATTTATTAAATCGTTTTAATTCTTATTCATTTTATTTGCATTTCAAAAGCAAGGAGAACCTAAAATATTAATTCCAATCTAAAATCCAAAGAGAAATGGCAGATTATAATACTATGCTGTGTTTATGGTTCGCTTGGTTTGTTTGTTGGTTGGTTGATATTAATATTAGTTAGCAAAAAGTGTTTCTTTGATTAGTGACATTTTTTTCTGGTAACCTTAGACATATACATGTGATTTGAGCTTTCATTTACACAGCTTAGATAGACTATGTATTCACACAAACCGATCACTACTCTAATTAAAAAACAAATAACACTGCAGTGTAAAATATGACATAACCTTATAAATAAAACTTATGTTTGATTGTTGGTCTGTGTGGGTATTAACGCTATAACTCCAAAACCCAGCAAGATATATTTCTCTTGTTATTCTAAGCACCGCCTTATACTACCCGTTCGAGTTATGGTTCTATGTACTAATTACTATAATGTGTTAGGGATGAGGAACGTTGGATTTTAGAGGGAGCGTACCCACATTTGCAAGGATGCAGATTAGAAAACCATCTAGTAAAAACAGCCCTAAAACCACCCAACCTAAATTCAATCCCTGATCTCCCTTATCATCGGAAGTCTAGTCTACTGCGACAGTGACACCTTAGACCATGTGGCTACCAAACCGGGTCATTTCAAATTGAAATCCGAACAAAAATAACAGGAAATATACACTATAACCTAGCTATAAATTTATTTGAAAGAAACTACGTGATTTGTTTATTAAAACTTATTTAATTTAGTTAATTCTCACTTTAGACACTCGAACTTAGTGTAATTAAGCTGCAGAAATATTCTTATATAACAAGCTAGCCCAACTTAACCTTTCATGCATCTACAAATGGAAGGTTTGGTTTTTTTAAGTTGAGTAATATAAAGCTAGCTGTTATAGACAGGTTTAAAACTTATAAGAAATTTGAACTTAACTAAAAAAATAACATTCTGTAACCATACTAGATAAGCATGTAATCTCTCAGCCTGTGGTTTTGTTTTATGAAAGTATTGGCATGGTGACATTTTGGATTGATTTGCTTAAATGAGTTTTATAGTAAATATGATGGAGACATTTTTGGACATGGAAATTACTGAAAATGTATAACTAGTAATTGTTTCATATTTATTGATAATAAAAGTAGTATTTTAGAAAAAAAATTCTTTGAGTTCTTCAGCAGCTTCACACGTTAATTGTATGAAGGGTGTAGCTAAACCAACTACTAAAGGTAGCACAACGAGGGTGGATCCAGAACCCCCCCCCCTCCTCCTTCACCTCTTCAAGGATTTTTTAGTTAGTATTAATAATAACAATTAAAAATAAACCAATTAAATCTATGTTATAGTCTCAACTAGTTGTACTGTCGCGTAATATTTCAATAGCCAGTGTGCCAATCATTGTCATTAATTGGTTTACATTTTCAACACAATATAATTTAACCAAAATAAACTAAGCAAACATTTTAAGATAAATGGTGAGCTTGTATGCATTTATTTTTCAAAGTTCGATCATTAGTTAGTATTATCTTTTTTCTTGTGAAAATTGAGTACTTAATTAAATCATTTTTTAAAAAAATTAAATAAACTTGCACCAATCTGTAAGATTTAATAAAATTACATACAAAAAATGCAGAGTGACCATCCGGCACACCCCAATATTGTTGAAAGAACACCCAGTTCACACCATGTGGTGTATACGTCCCGACCCTCTTCCCCCAGCCCCCGGTTCTTGTTACAATATTACAATATTTTGTTGCTAATGATTTACCAGGAATCAATTATGTAAACAAACCAAATAAACTAATTCTAACATTTGCCCTACAAACGCTTATTTAAAAAAACCTCATCAGGCAGACGTGTATTATTATTATTATTATTATTATTATTATTATTATTAGCACCGCGCTTTACTACCCGTTCGGGTTACACTGCACTTACGCTAATGTGTAATGGTAGGGTGATTGTGAGATGAAATGGAGGATCTACAGTTTAACGTGGAATCCGAACCACGGGGGCGGCCTGGCATTCCCCACATTCACAAGTTGTGATTAATACACGTCTTGTCAGAGGTGAAGGAAGGGTTTGTTAATTAAATAAATATGTGCCGGGACCAAGGATTGGACCCCGGACCCCAGCGCAAAGTCCGACACCTCACCCCTAGACCACCAGATCACCGTTATGAATTGATTATATTTTCTTTAGTTTTAAAATTGTAGAACGCGATTCACTACACAGTGTAGTAACTATCTAACCTCCACATCACATTAACTACAGTGTAGACTAGTTCTATCTTTAAACTATTTCCACATATATCATCAAAGAGGACAGTGAAACGGTGGCAACCCTATCGATACTATTTAATCTTTATATCGATACTACACCTTTTTTTTACTCTCGCACGAAATCAATTTTACTCGCGATTTTTTTTTTTACTGTTGACGACGCAATCCATCAAACACGGAAACACAGACACAGAAAAAGGATTACTATTTTTTTTTTGTCTAGCGTGAAACGGTGGCAAAGGGTTGGGGAGGGGCGGGAGAAAGGAAAAGATAGCAACATGTATTTTTTTTTATTTTAATAAATATTATTTATTGTTAATCTGGCATCACGGATGAACGCGTTGTGACTTCACATAAAAGCCAAAAGAGAAACCGCCACGCACTCGGTGATGTTGATGGCTATGATGATGGTGACGTGCAGTTCCTGGTCCACATTTTGTGATTTGTGGGCAACCGTTTCTTTCGGTGTGGTCAACTCGTAAATCATGCGGTGCATCTGTGTTGAAGTTGTTGGCGGTGTGGGTTTTCATTTGAATACAAAACTGTTTTGGGGGGAGGGGAGGATGGTTAGGGAGGTCCTCTATGTAGACTGAACAGACAACATACATATAGGCTACCATCATATGTACGATGAACAACATATAGGCCGACACATATAGTCACACAAATGCAAATTTCTTTTACCTTATTTATGCCATCTCATTTTGCAAATGAGTAGGATACCAACATGTTTATGTGCCCTAAGTTTATCCTGTAAGGTAGCATACTTACCTTGAACTATTCCACTATGGTAAAATTTATAAGATAAGGTCATAGTGTAATACATCAAGGAAAGACTGCTACCTTTTAGGGTAAACGGAGTGTACAATGTATGCCATTAATTATTACCCAAATAGTAAAACAAAAACCAAGATAGTCCGGACCATAGAATTCCAAAATTTCGGATAATCCAAACATATTTTTGGGGGAAAAAAACATAATCAAATAAAATATATTTATTGAAACTAATTACCAATAGAACTATTTTTATTCAATTTGGGTTGCTTAGCATTTAATTCTAGAAAAGATTCAATACCCAATCCATTAACCATCAATTCCTAAATCTGAAAGGGGAAGCTTCCATTAAAAAATAATATAATCTAGCCCGGCACACTTAACCTAATAAACAGACGAGTGACTACAAATTGAACTAAGTGTTGAACAAAATCGGACTAAAATCTAAAGCATTAGGTATTTAGAAAAAATATAATAATATTTACAATGCACGTGCAATTTTTAACACCAATGCTCATCTCGATACCTCAGGGACAGGAGTGCCAACCGCTAAACGCATGGACACTGGCTCATTTAATTTATATTCCTGACACAATTTGCTATCCTAAATAATGTCTGATTTGAATAAGGATAGACTTTTTTTACAATTACAAAATTTTGCTAAGGCAATTTCCATTTTTTCGTCAATTCACATGATATGTAATCATAATTTTTTATAAATCATATCGATATCTAAAAGATAGTATTAATAATATATAATAAATAAATGTCAATGTTAACAGCACCAAAAAAATACATGTTCGTATTTTCAAAAAGTTTCTTGCTGCCAGAGTCACACCATGTGGGTCAATGGTCTGATCCTTTCAAACCCACTTTACACTATCTTTAATAGAACAATATAATTTGGACATTTAAAGCTTCATGGCTCAATAATTCAGTGCACACGAATTGCGGAACTAATACAGGTGCACAAAAATTGCGCAACAACTCATCCGAAGTTGGTAAAACCCTTAAACGAACGGTGGCGTGAAAGTTAAATTTATAAGTACTTTGTTCAAAATTGAAAGCAATTGTTAGGTTATACTTGGTTAGGTTATGTTAGGTTAGTTTAAGTTAGGTTATGTTAGGTTAGCTTATGCTAGGTTGGGCTAGGTTAGGTTAGATTATTTTAATTTAGGCTAGGTTATGTTAGGTTAGATTAGGTTAGCTTATGCTAGGTTGGGCTAAGTTAAGTTAGGTTAGGCTAGGGTATGTTAGACTAGCTTATTTTAGGTTGGGCTAAGTCAGGTTAGGTTATGTTAGGGTAGTTCGGTTAGGTTATGTTAGGTTAGGGCTTACGAGTTGAATGTGATTACAGGTTATTCCTAAACTCATGTGCACAGGTATACTTTATTCCGCAATCGAGTGCACCTCAATAATCTATGAAAACCAATTTTGTTCCTTCAGTGACCAGAAAATTAGAAATTGGTTATTTCTATATTATTACGTTTAGTTATAAGAGTTACTTAAAAGTTTAACATCCCTTTGGAGTAGTGATGAAGCAGTCTAATTTGAGAAAATGCACTCACATTAAGGGGGAATTAATAGCTACTCTTAGCCCGCTATTGTTGTCGTAAGGTCTAAGGCAGGCGCGTCAAACTAGTTTGTCCATTAAGGCCACACTGTGCACTGAAAATAATGCGGTGGACACATTTCAAAACGTTCAATATTGCCACCATCTTAAATGGAAAATATCTCAATTTTAGAATCCTTATTATAGCAGAAATAAAACTATGATTATTTTAAATGTCAAGACTTATTTTGTATCGTTTTTACCAAACACTTTAAACTTTATATTTGCATCAAGTATGTGAGGGGCTTTAGATCTCTGGTTGAAGTCACGTTAAAAATTGATAACAAATGTGTATTGGTAATGTGATCGCTTGTGTGTTTACTCCTTTTCATGGGTGAAAACACTTGTGTGTTGACAAATTAATGCATACATTCGGCGCATAAATTTAACCATTTTTGGAAATGGATCTTTGGTGAGTAATCAGTAAAATTTGGCACACCGACTACACTGCTAATAGATTTTGCCAAATATCATAATCTCAAATGTTATATTCCTACAACTTAAAATAAAAAATTGGCCATATTTTATGTTGGTTAATCAAAAGGTACGCGTGTCGAACAGAATCATGAATCGGGCCACGTGTGAACCGCGGACCACAAGTTTGACATGCCGGGTATAACACGCCACTCTCGCAAATGACTGGACTACCGATGATGAAAATTTCATGGTTCGGATCCCAGTTGGATGTACTGAGCGATTTTTCCCTAGATGGGTTTCCACTTTCCCTCCACGCAAATGGGGGTACACTTCATTTAGGTTCAACCTTACCGATCCCTAATATATTAGCTTAATCAGTGCATAGGCGCACAGCCCGAACGGGTAAAACGTGGTACTAAAAAAAACTACAATTTAGAAATATTATGCCATGATTCTAAACCTCACAGTCAACTACATAAAAAAAGAGAGTATCTTACGTCCTAAGCTATTTGACCACCGTACCATGGGTACCTGGAAGTGTGTCCCACACATCAACCACATGTTGAATACTATCTTTAGAATACTTTGTGATGTGTGTACGTGTGTGTTTATCCATCGTGCTTTACTACATGCCCGAGATATAAGTAAGGATAAAGATGAGAAAGTATAATCTAGAATAAATGTAACAAAATTTGCTTGGAAGGAGGGTAAACACTCTTTAAGGAAGACCATTAGATCAAATCAGCACACTTTGTGTTTGGTTCGAGCTCCGACCTCCCTTCCCGGCCACGGGAAAACCAGACGAGCCGATTTTGACTCCTTCGCTCGCGAGCGGACCGATGCTCGTGTCTTGCCTAGAAGATGATATACTGTCTGTTAATCGTACCCGCGTCTCACAGAAGAATCAGTTTTACGGAGAGATCGGGTGGGGGGGTGAAAGGGGGGTAAGTATTGTATTGATTGATAACAAGAGCCCAAGAGAGGAATGGGCGTGTGGTCGTCTGTTTAGCAAAGCGAAAGTGCGCGCGCGCGCGCTATCTCCGTGCCTGTGTGTGTGTGTGTGTTAGTGTGGCTGCGAGGGCTCGTAAATCAACCCTAGCCCGTTACCATGGCAACAGCTGCCACACTCCTGTCCCGATGCTGTCCGGCTTTCCCTCCTCTCCATCCCTCTCCTCACCAACCCTGAAGCTCCTGTACAAGACGGGAGAAGACGACCCCTTTTGCGAACGGGGCGAAAGCCTTGCCTCTTCAGCGTCACTCTTTCTTATCTAGTTTTACGTCGCGCGAGGATTTTCTGGCTTTTTTCTTTCTCAGTGTTGACTTCTTCCCTCTGTTTCTCTGAACTCTTGCATCTCCTCTAAGTCAAAATAAAGCTTTATGGACCACAATTTTTCTAATTCGTGTTTTGGTTTATCGTGAGTTTTAAAAAAAAACTAAAAACGGATACTGAAGACTTGATGCAGCTTTTTAGAATTACAGATACTGATAACTCCTTTAGATTAGGTATTTAATAAACTAATTAAAATAAATTATATGACTCAACCATACATACTTTTCTCATGTAGTATATAATCATTTTTTCAAAAAACAGTTATCAGGCCTATTGAATCATCTTTTAATAATATTTTCTTTAGAAAAACAAACATAATTTTGATAAGCATAAGAGATCTTTAGATGTAAATTCTGAACAGAAATGTTAGACATTTTCAAATATATATATAAAACCAATCAATCACCAAGCATGATGCATGAAAATTAACAAACATTCTTATATATAATTTAAAACAATCCCTAGAAACCAATGTTTAACTAAACATTAGATCCAGTTAATACAAATTTCACTCTTTCAAAAATTAGCCCTTAGTAATAAATTAATTTTAAATCCATAATAAATCTTCAATCATTTATTAAAAGATGCTAAATTTTCAAATATAAGTTATCAGTAAACCACACTATATTTGAAGCTAGAATTAAAAAAATATATATATTTATCGAAGTGTTACCATTTACCTCAAAATATCAAGTTTGAACATAATCTATCGAACCGTTTCGGCTATATTCCCAGGAACAAAGAGACAGACACACAGATAAAAAGAGATTTAAGAACAAATGTAAGACCTACATAAAAGGTAGAGTTTAATCAAAATCTCACTCAAACGTTTTCAAGATTACAATGCCTTATATATGTAAGAAAGTAAAAATAATAAATTTAAATCAAGTTTGTTAAGTATTTTTGAATCATCAAGTTTAAGAGTTCAACTAACACGTTCGATTCTGACCAAAGGGCCGGGACTGGATTATGTGATTTGCTCTGAGTATGATTTACCCAAAGTGGTGCCATACACACTTTTTCCAGGCAAATTCTCACAAAATATGTCGAAATTAACCTCCTTTCTATTGTTTGTTAGCTTAGGTAAAGAAATTTGAATTTGCGATAAAAAAAAATGTACACCGTCCATATATTAGCTTATATTCCACAAATCATTGGAAATGTCTGATAATCCGACACCTAATGTTCAGCAAACCCGACAGTCCGGAAAGCGTATCCCTTCCTTCATCGCTCGTAATTTGCCTTCGCACTGGTGCTATTCATCTGTCAGTCCGTCTGTTTATATTTGTGTTTCATGTTTTACTACATCGTAATCAACCTCCGAACAGCACAATATTATATTTTTTAAATACAGAAAATATTAAATAACATAATAACCATGACAGATTTGAAACTATTTTTCTCGTCTTTACCCATTACACAGTATAATCCGACATTTTTGGTAATCCGGCATTGCCGAAGTCCTGAGCGTGCCAAATTATTTAAATCTTACTGTACTTCCCAGTCAACCAAAATTAAATAAATACAATTTTTTTATATACTTTTGGGAGGGTCTACACCATAAAGACAGGTGTGAAGCAAATCGCTAAACCCGAAAAGCGAGTATCTTTGCTACTCTTTTGCATTATGCTGTTAGAATGCAGGGTGCGAAATTTCATCGTCCCTCCTCTACTTCTGTAACCCTCCCCCCTCCATTTTTCCTGGCACAAAAATCCCCCTCTAGCCTCTTCCTCCCGACTACCCTCCAACCTTCGTGGACCAGTTCCAGAGCGCATCATATCCATGACAAAGAACATCCCCCATTGTTAGGCTTTAAGGTGGAAACGTTGTCAGACCGTAAATAAATCACATACACTTTCCAGAGCGTACGATGCTTCTCTTTGCAGAAATGTCGTGCCAAAAAAAAACTATAAAAAGGTCTGCGACAAAAACTACTGCATTTTTCTCCCTCCCTTATGCCTTTTCCCCCCTTTCTACCTATCATATATATATATCCTTTAGGTTATTTTGAGAACAAAAAAAAAAGTGTTATCTAATTGAAGGAAAATATATATAATTGCTTTTGAGTTGTGTTACTTGACCTTTCTTGTCTGTAAAGTGAAACACTGTGAAGAAACCTCCCATTTTCTCTATGCCATTTCCTATTCCCTATAAAGTTAAAGTCTGAAGTGAAATTATATTCATCTTAAGTGATATAAGGTTAACGTGTGGATATACAGGCTACCTACTAGAATTGGCATAATTTCTGCTCAAAAGTCGTCATTCAAATGCTTTACTAAACTATTTTATAAATATGAAAGGCATACTGTCATATCTATCAATTATTATTTTACGTTTCACTAATATTGACAATTATTAGTAAACAAGTTTGATTTATTACTGTATTGATTTAGCAAGTACCAGAATTTTATAAACTCATTAGTGCATTTTTTAGTGTTATAATATTGTTGATTAATTTATATAAATTCAAAAACAAATATTGTGTCCATTATTAAATATATTAAATAGCCTAAAATTACACATAGGTTACAATTTAATTTTGAGTAGCGTTAATAGAAATAGATTAAAACTAATATATTTGTATTTAATATATATTAATACTGTAAAAGAATATATGAAATGAATTTTAATAATATTGGTATCCTATAATGTAATACCAACAACAACTATTGATACATAATGTATTAATAAGACAACCATTAAAATTAGAAATGTATCTTTCAAATAGATTTAACACGTATAACACATAATACAAATAGATTTCTAATCTAGACTATCACCACCAAGCATAGTATTTTATAGCATTTTAAACTAAAAACTAGTCTTATTTGATCGTGTCAGTTAAACAAATTATAGTAATTACATTATAACAGAAAACTAACACAAACTATTGTATAATAATAAAATATAAATAAAATTCATCATAACACTTTGATTACAACCTAACTGATATGTTAATTTAGCTATTGGTCACTATGCAAAGGAGGGGTTTCATTAAATATATGGCTTAGTTACTGCACATAGGATATAAGTTAGACATAAGGTTTGTTACATTCTTTCCCTCTGTGTGTCTTGTCTCATTGCGTACAACAACGGCTAGCAGGCCTGGTTAGTCAGGTATCCATCCGTAGGGGTTCTAATAGGGGAGGGGCTGCTGGAATGTTCAGATGGAAGTGCTTCATGGTATTTTGGGCAGAAATAACCAAAGTAGAGGAAAGTCTGTCAGTATATCGACGGCTTAGAGGTAAAACTCATTAAGTGCATTTTTGTATGAAATGAGTTTGTATGTGTTTATATGTTAAATTTAAAGATCTATAAGAAGAGAAAGTCATTAAGTGTGTAAACTTACATCACTCTATTTTTTTAAATAATAAATTATCATATACAACATTGAAAGATTCTTTGCAAGGGAAAATTCATCATTCATTTAGCAAATCTCCAAACATTGAAAGTGCTACTTAGTGAGTCTTACCTCTAAGCCGACGATATATAGTTTTCCAACTCACTGCTAACTGGCCAACCGTTTGGGATGACCTAATAATATCAGCGGCCAATTTAAGGAAGTTGTATCAAGGGTGTGTTAAAAAAGAGGGAGAGTTATCTGTACGTTAGCCTTTTAAAAAAACTTATAAATACAAATTAGTTAACATTATAGTTCACTATTTATTCGAGCCACAATCTATGAGTTACACAATAAGTCAATTTGAACGATACACCTTGATTGCCATGTGAACACATTCATCATAAAATATCCAAACATTAGTTCGAAGTTAAAAAGAAATATATTTTATTTACAAAAATCTCAATTAAATGATAAAAAACTAATAAGTATACAACAATATTAATCACAATAACTTATATATACGTAATTTGTTTTAACCATACTGTCAAATAACTTATAGTACAAAATGTGTAATATATAGAGAGTTTACTTCTTTTTTTTTTCTACTCGAGTATTCCATTTCCACCAACAGATTATTTATTGGTCCTCTACAGTGATGCAAGAGAAATCTGCGGGGGTAATATCTTTGACAGCGATGATAGCAGTACCGGACCAATATTACATATACCTATACCCCTCTACTTCCACTATCCCCCCCCCCAACCCTCTCCCCTTTTTCCACGTGATATAATAGCTCAATCAAAATTCATTACCCTTATTAAAATCCTCGATATCAGCGGCTATTGGGCTCGTTTGAATTATTGCTGTTAATTTCACGTCCATGCATGCTCGCTTCCACTGGGTCATTGATTAGCTGATAGCTTAGGAAACGAACAGTATGAGAGGCTATGGGATCAGTTTATACGTAAGCACGACGATAATAGCATGAAAGGATGTTTGGTGGGGGGGGCGGGGGGGCGGGGGGAGAGGATACCACCTTTTCGATAAATTTTGTTTTGACAAAACCACCATTTAAAAGTAGGCAGATTTTGAGTAAAAACTGTCTATTAATTATTTTATTCTCTTACTCTAACATCAATAAATTTGGAAAATGAACAGGAAGCTTAATAGTCCGCTAACTATATTACCGTTCATAGTAGACCCTAATTAATTTGGTCGATACCAGCCTCATCGTCTGTTTGGGTTCTTGGTTTCCACTATGTAGGTAGGGGTTCAATCTCTGTCCACGTGCATCAATAAAAATTCTAGTGCAGTTTAATTAATTTTTGTTGTTGGTCATAGTTTAGATAATTCAAGCTGTTAAAGTGTGGCCCAGTACAATGCTATGATCTGATCTTCCTATAAAGAATATTTAAGAGAGTGGAGTGACGTGGAATGTTTCCAGGATAAGCATAGTCAGCTTAGAATGTTCTCATTAAATGGAGATCAAGTGGGAGAGAATATTATTATTATTATTATTATTATTATTATTATAAGTTTTAACAAGCGCTGATTACTCTGGAAACACTCCATGACAAACTCCTGCTTTCATATGGGCCCAAACATATTTTTTACAAATATTGACAAAAGATAAGTAGTAGCTTTTACTTTGTTTTTGAAAGTTACAGTTGTAAATTACATTACCTTATCGTACGAATATACAGAAATGGTCTTATCAGTTTTTTAAACTGCTGGATATTTTCTCTAATGCCTTAGTTAAATCAGCAATATATACGTCTTTTGACTTGAAGAGTCACAGTTAGAATCTCAGTGCAGTAAAAAAAAGAATAATTATTAAAACTTGGTACTTTCCTTTTACATTGATGAATTTAGGCCATGGTTTTTGTTTTCTTTAGTTTAGTTGATTTAATTTAAAAAAAGTTTTTAAAATAAATATCAAAACCTAGATATGAATTAATATTTATTTTGAACAATTTATAGAGAAGGCGTAGTACATTAGGTAAAAACATATAATCCCTATAAAACCAGACAAAAATGTCCCTAGACGAGTAGCAAAAATATTCTTCTCTTTAACGCCCCCTACCTCCATCTCCCCCTTCTAATGTTCTAAGCTCTGTGTGTCCAAAAAGTATGGGTGGAAGGGGGAGGGGATGGTAGAGGGCTAGGGAGAATGGAAGGACAATGTAAAAAAGATCCGGCTGAAACAGGACAGAGAATTTCATTAGGGCGGACAATATGATGGATCGCATGTAATAAATACATCAAGGGTGAGGAGGTGGGTTGATACTAGAGGGGGTAGTATGATCAGGGCCGTGAAATGGAATGGTAGGAAGGGGTGGGGATTCTTTTATTTCCGATATGCAAATTAAAAAAATATAGGAAGAAAAAAAAAAGTATAGTAGTCGTTCTTTACTCCTAACTTGACTTTTCATCTCTCTGACTGCGCTTATTAGTTTCTCTATATTAGAGATGGGGCATTTGAATACTCGATCCTTAAAACCCGACGATAATCGAAAGATTCTAGATCCGTAAAAATCTCAAAAAAGTATTTAAAATTCAATGAAACCTTGACTTAATAATCAAATTTAATACCAATTGAACCCGCTTCGGTGGCCGCATGGTCTAAGGCGATACTTTCGCAGTAGACTAAACTGCCAAAAATGGGTAGACCGCGGTTTGAATCTTGGTGGGCTGTACTAAGGGTGGTTTTTATTATCTCCTTTCACGCAAATACGGATAAATGTCTATAAATTTACCTTTATTTACCACTAGATCCATCAATTAGTGTAATTGGTATATAAGTGTATAAACAAATTGGGTAGTAAGACTTGGTGCTAAAAAAAAGCAATTAGTAAAAATAATTTACATTAACTCTTCTAGTTGGGAGAGTAACAAAATCTCAACAAAGAACAAAATTGTATCAATATAATAAATCTATTAAAAAAAAGTGTCCTCTTTAAGGCTTAAGATGTAATATATGCATGACAAACAAAACTGCATTTTTGTCAGTGGCACCCAGTCTTTAATAACTTTTTAAATGCAATTTTAAATATTTTCATTTTAAAACTAAAATTGTACATTTTTAAAGATTCTATTATTCGAGATTGGATTCGGGATTTTTTTTTAAATGAAGATTTGGATTCTATAAAAAAAGGATTCGACTCACGTCTACTTTATAGTAGATATTTAACAGCTAATGACACTCATATCTATTGTATTAAACAAAACTGTAGCAAAAACTGCAGGTTGGGTGGTTGACATACAATAATCTTGGTTAAATTTGTAGGTGAGATCATGAAAATCATTTATAATTTTGTTTTGATGACATACTATTTAGTGAGCCTCACTAGTGACTTAGAATAGAATGTTCAAAACTTTCGCCAATCGTGTACCCCTTTCTTGGCCATAGCTTAATCAACGTACCCTTTTTCAACTCATCATAAAATAAAAGGAAACAAATATTTGCTCTCTTGTAAAAAATATAAGCGGTCGCTCCAAACTTTAGTAAACCTTTTGGTGGTAGGCTATAATTTGCGGAATAATCTGTTTATTAGAATTACCAGTATTGAAGAAATATGTTATGTTTAATACAACTTGGTGTTGTGTTGCGTGACCCTGAAATACTTTGCCTACCCCTCAGAGTAAGTGTAGCACATTTTGGTAAACAATGGGTCTAGGTCCTAGGAGATCTTAATTAGCTTATATACAGTGCCTAAAAAATTATAGTAAGTTGACAGGCATTAATACTGTTATTTTTAAATGTTTAATTTACTCTTCCTCAAGCTGTGCTTTTGCGTTCTATGTATTTGTTTTTATATTTACCTATTTTAATCAACAGTAAAAGTAAACCAGAAATTTAACGTCTACATGGTTAACAAAAAATAATTAAAAACTAATCTATAATCGGTCAAAATGAGAGTGGTTTACTGTCTTAAGGAATATTTAATGAATAAAACTTTTATTTCTTACATTATTATATATTTTATTTTTTGAAAATTAAATTAGTTTTCTGAGATCTTAACATTTTGATTCGTCCGGTAACTTTTCTGATCCAATACTCAACATGGATTTTCTCCCTTTCCTTTTTATTCCCTCTACACCCTCTTCCCCTCCTTTCTCTAGCCCCCTTTTGTGTGTGCCCCCNGGGGGGGGGGGGCACTATTCAGTTTGCTGACATAGCAGTTTCTCTAACAGACATGGAATCCAAATGCATGGAGACTTAATGTGGGAGTGTAGGAAACGTGAGAAAAGGTTGGCTTTATTGCAGTTTTTGTATCAAGACTTTTTTTTGTGTGTCAAAATAAATTAAAAATACAGTTATCCATTAGGCATAATAGTTTAATCTTTTGTTCACATGGTGACCTAAACAGTTATTGAATATCTGTCAAAGGTGTCCCTGAATTTAATAATTTGTTTTTCTTAATTTAAAAGTTTTCATTTGATACGACCATACTCATGACAAGTATTCAAGAAATGTTGTTATTATTATTTGAAGAAAATTATACTATGTTTATACTGGAGAAATAGTTTGTTCAGTTTATAAAAAGAAAATCTTAAAAACTTCAAAAACACTGAACTTTTCTTGAATCCCCTCCACTCCAACTTTAAGACTAGAACAAGTGAAATCTCATATATTTTATAACTTAATCCTTCGAACAATTTTCTTTATCATTCTTTGGAAAAAAGATTATTTGCTGGTTTTTTAATTTACCCACCTAAAACTACAGATTAAAATGAAGGATTGTGAATATTTAGGTCAGTTTTTAACGAACATGCGGGAATTTTTTTCTTTCATTATATTTTATTTGATGAAATATACTTTAACATCTTATAACACGTCATCACTTAACCAAATACAGGAAGTGTAAGAATAAGCTTAAAATATTTTAAAGAACACTAAGCACGACGAAGATAACGTGAAAGGATGTGTGTGTGTGTGTGGGCAGGGAGGGAGGGGAGAGGGGGGATACTGACTCTTCGATAAATTTTGTTTCGACAAAACCACAATTTAAAAGTATATTTATAGTGTGTCAAATATATTCATCGACTTTGAAATTTATTTGGAATAAATAAAAATATTTTAATAAAGTTGATATAATTTTTAGTTTTACCATAGGTATTTAACGTACACTCGCAGAACCGATATATTATATCAGAATAAGACTTATAAACCAACTTTAATATAGAACCAACACAACACCCAGACCCCAGCCTTTAATTCATTATTATGAAAGGTGAAACACCAATAATCAAATAACTCATTATTGAGTTTAAATATAGAATCTGGAAAATAATATACATCATAACCAATGACAAGTATTTCTCACTCATTCAGACTTTTTTTAACTTTTGGCTCTAACTGTACGTTGACTACTTCAATATTTCGGTGTAATGTATACTATTACTTTCAATAGAATTATATAATATCTTGCTATATTTTATAGATACAGTGCCAAAAATATGAATATGTAAAACATTTACTATAAAACGTATTGTGTACCATTTTATCGACAACTACCTTCTCCAGCTTCCATCAGTGATTTTAGAGTGGCTGTCCTCAAAAATACCAAGAAAAAAATGTCACTTTACATTAGGGCCCTTAAAAATAGGGAGCTACGAAGTATTTTGGCAATATTTAATTAACTAAGAAGGCATCACTCGTACATATCTCTGATATGTGGAGAAATTCACACTTATTGTAGTGGAACGACAACGAACCCCGGCCTTCCCAATAAACTAAGCAAACATAATTAAAAAACTTATCACTATATATGAACTTCCAGATACAAAGCCTTTGGTATTTTTAACCACGAAGACCCTTTTAATAAAGATATTAGTCCGACACAACTCAGTTGGAAGCGTGTATGTCTTCTGAGCAAAGTATCCCGGGTTTAGTTCCCAGCATGTCCTAAAAATTTATCATTGGTGAAATAGGATGTTCTTCTATCATAGTGAATAATTAACGGCTGGAGAGCTGAGTGTTGTGTCTTGTTCTGGATTTAAATTCATAATTCATGTGGTGAAATAATCAGTAGATTCAAAAAGTGCAAGTTAAATACAATACATAAATAAAATCAATTTTAAAACATTTACGCCGATAAACTGAGTAGGCCTACCTTACTTTTACCCAGGAGATCAAGACTCTAGTTCAAATCCCAGCTGTGTAGGCTACTTGATCCTACTCCCGAGTGAATGATTTTATATTCTTGTTATAAGTGAATGCTGCCTCACTTCCTCAAATTTACTTGTATCCACGTCAACTTATTTGATAAAGCTGTTAATAATAATTCACGTGTTAGACGTATAGTACATTTAAAATAATCACATAAAATCCTTGGTCACAGAATTTTGTTTCAGGCAAATATCCAGCTCAGAGAAGCTATGGCTCGAATCCCGTTAGGATCAAATATTTTTATTTTATATGGGGTTCGTATTATTTTGATGGTAAAAAGTGAGTCAGAGTTCACAAAATAATTGCAATTCAAACTAGAATAAGAACACATGATAAAATTAGCGTATTTCAAGGAAATGTATTAAATTTTACCCCCGGAGGAAGTATATTGTTATTAGCACCACGTCTTACTACCCGTTCGGGTTATACGCACTTACGCTAATGTGTAATGGTAGGGTGATTGTGTTTGTGAGATGAAATGAAGGACCTACAGTTTAACGTGGAATCCGAACCACGGTGGAGACCTGGCATTCCTCAAATTCACAAGACGTCTTGTCAGAGGAGAAGGAAGGGTTTGGAAATCAGATAAATCTGTGCCGGGACCGAGGATTGAACTCCGGCCACCAGCACAGAATCCTGACACCTTACCCCTAGACCACCAGGTCACCCGGAGGAAGTATACACACACACACACTAGCTAAAAAAAAATTTTCTGACAAACCTATTGGAAACAAACCCCAGTTTCCAGAATAAAACAAATATGATAATACATTACACCAACACTATTGCTTAAGGTACGTAGCTTAATTTGAAAACAAGTCTATTGTATTTTAAAAATAACAAATTTAAGATATATCCTTACTAAACAAAATATATTAAAAAAATAAAACTAATGAGAAAATATTATTGATTATTTATGTTGTCACTACGCTCAATAAATGGTGGCCTCTGATCATATATATGAACTAAAGAATAATTATATAAAATATATTACTTCCATTTTTCACACCCTACCATTTTGAGAGTGTGCTCTAACCTCTCTGAATTTCCACCCTCCACACTGGAGAAGACTTTACCCTCAAAACGTCTCTCCGGACAGATCAAGGCCCGGAGCGCTCCGGGGGTGAACGGTAAATTGACTTTGTTGTCTTGGCAATTGATCCCCCTTGCATCGTCCCCATCTTCTAGGGAGAGAGTGGGCGTGACATTTGGGATAGGAGTGGCAAGGGGGTGAATAAGAGACGTGTCATATCTTTAGAAATACGTTTTCCGGGAATGGAGTGTGATACAATCATAATATTATTATTTGATGTATAAAATAAATAATGATATAGTCAGAAAATAAGTTTTAAAAACCCTGCATGGCCTAACAATTCACTGACTTTCTGGTGACGGGTACAATTGGTTATATTTACGAGTAAGTGTTGACCCACTAAGATTTGATCCCCCTACCCCCACCTTAAATAGTGTCCCACTCTACCTCCACGAAGACGTAGGTACATTTCTTCTACAACCCTCACCTCAACAACTTTAGCGTAGTTAAATGTGGATTTCGCGGACACGGTGCAGAAATGAAATATGTTGAGTTAAATCTATACCCCTATGTATAGAAATGTTATCTATGGCCATACAACTGTCACATGTCTGAGTGCATTCGCATCAGAAAGACTTGATCAATAAGGCATTATACTAACATTTGTTTTAATGAATAGTTTATTTAAAACTGCTGAATTAAAACGAATCTAACCACGTGAATGTACACCTCGTCCTCACTCTACAGCATGAACATGTAAATGAGCAGATAGAGATAAATAAGTGGGGAAGAAGAAGAGGATCAAAAGATAGAGGATGGTAGAGGGGAATAGGTACGTCTGCGCCGGAAATGAAAACCCGTCGCGAACCTTTAATTGCCGCGAGCAAACGTGGGAGGGGGAAATGGGGAGTTTGGAGGAGGGGGTGGGGGGGATAAAACCAGACAGACAGACAGACAAAACAGAAACTGGAATCGGTGGCAGAAGTGGAATAATAAAGGGGCGACTTGTGAGCAGACGCAAAGAAATGGAGGTAAAGTAAGAACTACACAAACATACATTTGGCTAGATAAAGAAAAACATATAATCTGATAGAAGACGAGACCACGTGTAAAAATGAATAAATTATATATAAAAAAATTATACCCGTGGATATGTGGATAAATGTTTCACTATCGTCCGATCTGGTTACGGACAGATCATGGTTAGAATCCCTACCAGGTAGTCTTAAGGGACGTTTTCCCTAAAAGGTTTTCCTCTATCCCTCCACATTAAGGAGGGAACACTTCCTCTAAAACTGCAACTTTCTCATATCCAACCCATTAGTGTAAAGTAGTGATTTTGAGTTTTCTCATGTCTTGAACTCGACGAGGAAACCAATATGCCACTAAAAAATAAGGAAACAAAATTTTGTTTAACTGTATGGGCTGATTTCTGTAATTGTAACTGTTCCTTCCCCAAGCTTCGCTTTTAATATATACTTAATGGTATAGCGTTGCTTTCTTCAAATTTGATTTGCTTCCAGAGTTTAGGTTAGTTGTACTATTGGCAGCATAAAAACACAACAGATTCGCCGGTGACTGTGATATCAATGATAGCTCATAGGAACCGATTATATCCAAACGTCTATCACAGATTCTGCCTTAAAATATCAGTGAAGAATGACCTTGAGCATGAGACAATCCTTGGATAGCTCAGTGGTAGAGAACTGGCACATAAAGCCAAATATTCTGGGTTCAATTACCATGCCTAAGTGAAATTTTTCAATTAATAAGAATAGTTTTGTGTTTTATTATTTTGCGTTCCGAACAACTCATGTTTATAAATCGTAAGTTCAGGTTTGCAATGAGAATTTTAGCACAAAATTCCTTCTTTAGTGGCTTCCGAGCGCTCAGAACTATCGCCTTAACGACTAAAATAAACCAACTTTCATTTTGTAAAACTAGCTCAAGGATAATAGTGTAAGCTAAGGACAAAATACGATAGAGTTGTTTTGTAACTAATATGATCGTGGAAAAGTTAATCTAAATTCTTGGTCGCGTGCTTGGTTTAGAGAATGGTTTAAAAAATACGGTATCTTATATCAAACTAAAATAAGCAATTTAAAAATCAATTAAAATGTTACAAGAGAACAGCGTTACTTGTATTTTAGCTTTGTAACATAATAAGCATTTGTTAGTAAATACAAAGGAGAAAACCCTACATCAACATTAAAATCAATAGAAACATATCAATATTAATAAATGAAAGATGTTATGAAGTATGATGCTAAAAACAAAAGGATGCAAACACTATTTTTGCGATCAGCAAGGATAATATTTTATTATAACATTAGTTTTATTTTCATAAGTATATATAATATATATAAAAAATGACAGCAGCAGATCATACAATAAAAAGATGATGGAAAGCCTTATTTGTTGGATTTTTAATTTTTTTTGTATGGTAGAGAGAGAGAGAGAGGGACATGATATCTAGCGCAGTCACCTGTGTGTAGACTATTAGCCCCTCTGGGGGTACAGACAGTTGCCCAAGGTACACCTATGGAGGCTGTCTACACGTACCCGTATTTAGGTAATGTGATGATAGTGAATATGGAGGTGTGAGCCAATGAGAGACTTAAGACTAATCTACCAACCCCTGGCGGCCGTTGGGATAGTTCCTCTTAAAAAGAAAAATACACAAAGTATCAGCAGGGAATCGAATCCGGGACCCATAGGCTCATATACAGGCGCACCAACCACTACACCACGAGGCCGGATAGAAATGTCCATTCACACTTTAAGGTGCGGCAGAAGGGAGTGCAAGTATTTTTCAGTTTTTATGAAATATAAATTTGTCGTCAAAAATTAATCAAATATTTCTCCAGTAGCAACATAGAGTTTAGTTTTCTGCACACCATAATATCAAGAGATCTTGAATATCTGTCAAGGGTGTCTTGGAATTTTGTCAAAATATTTTCTCTTTATTTAAAATGTTTTGACAACATTCCAGGACACTCTTGACAGATATTCAAGATCTGTTGATATTATGATGTGCAGAAAACTAAACTCTATGTTGCTACTGGAGAAATATTTGATTTATTCTGGCCAAAAAAATGTTATGCTATAAAAACTGTAAAATTACTCGTGCTCCCTTCTGCCGCACCTTAACCATAAACTATGACCAAGGGGTCTAAGGCACTAACTTTGCACTGTAGTCAAATCAGACAACGTTGAATCTGAAGGTCGGTGTTAAGAGTCCAAGCTGGGTGTTTTGGGAAGGGTTTTTAACAAAACCATGTAAAACCTAGTTTTTCCATACCTTTCCCAATCTCCCTCCACGCAAATGTGGTTTCACTTCCTCTGTATCCAACCTTCCCAATTCCAAGCGCATTAGCGTAGTTAGTACTTAAGCTTGTAACCCAAATGGGTAGTAATAAGATGCAGTTGCTAGACAAATAATAAATAAATACAAGGTTCTATCCCATTGATAGCCAATTTTAGTTTTTTATATGAAGATTAGATCTAAATTAGCCCACAAACATAGTTCGTTAATGAAAACACAATACTGTGGCGTTCACTTGTAATCATATTCGTGAGCCACGTTATAATAACAGTAACTGATATTATATATTACGCATTTAACTCTGGCACAATCATAAATACATAGTCCTACAGTCTAACGATCTTAATAACCCGCTTTGGTGGCCGCATGGTCTTAGGAGCTACTCTCGCAGTATAGTATACTGCCAATGGCGGGGAAATTGTGTTTCGAAGCTAGGTTGAATGTACTGAGGCTGTTTTTTTTCTTTCAATATTGGTCTCCATTCCCCCTCAAATACGGGTACACTCCATCTAAATATATCCCTCCCACTCTTTCAAGCCATTAGCGTAAGTAGTACATAAGCATATAGCCCTAAAGGGTAGTAAACCGCAGAGCTAAAAAAAAATCTATTCGTAATCGACCTTTATCTGGGTCAAAAAATGTTTGTTTCGCTGCTACCATGCAAACTATTATTTTGCGTATGCATGCATTGTCTTTCTATGATTACTTAAGGCATGGGAGTATTTAGGATTGAAATAACAATAACAATGACTTACTGAACCGTGAAATAACTTGGTTACACATCAATGGCTTGAATAAAAACCATACCTACCTTAGATAATCGTTTATAAAGACACATGTGTGAAGTATGTTTTGTGTTCGGGAAAAGTGTTGTACTTTTTAAACTTGTTTGTGGAGCCTAGTTCAGAGTATAAGCATGACTTGCAGGTGTATCATATTGTTTATGTTTGAAAAAAAAGCATTCTAGTAAAGAGAGTTTAAGTTTAATATGGGAAATTAAATAAATAAAAATAAAATTGTTTTAAAGTCAAATCTTGTGTTTCAACATAATTTGATTACTATCAAACAATCATTGATGAATAATGAATATAGTATTAATAACATCATTGACTGATCGATGAGGATAAAACTAGATCGAGATGCAACAAGCTTTGACTTTAATTCCAACGTTATTTTCATTTTTTCAAATAGCTTGTGTGAATTTTTAAATTATTTATTTAGATTTTTTTTTTCTATAGGCTTTCTTTTACAACAAAGAATAGCTTAAATATATAAATATATTGAGAAATATATAGTTCATAAAAAATGGAAGAGAATAACATGGTAAAAAATGGATGGTGTCCAACTAAAAAAGGTTCAACTAATCAACGAATGACAGATAAAACTATGTCTATCTCTCGCAATCAGCGAGGCAAATCTCGAGATTTCCTTCCACTAATAGCTAGAACTTGTGGGCAATGGCGCCCCAGTCGGATGTCTTAGGTTCTCAATTTTTCAAGTGCCATTATACTCGAAAAACAACATAAAAAAAGAGAGTATCTCTCTCTCTCTCTCTCTAGGTCATTTTGACTGATGGTTGATGGAACAACGAAAGAAGACGAACAGGATAAGATGAAGAATACTGGAGTTGTATCTCTACTGGAGTTCCAGCTCAGCTGGAGGAAATGAGTGACCAACCAGAGGCTGCCAATATAGATACCTCCCCCCCCCCCTCCCTACACCAACCTACTCAATTTTATCAACTAGATGCATCGCTTGTCTTCTAGAGGCAGCTAAGCTTCAGACATGTGACTGATGGCATCGCACTAGGGGACCTACTTCAGAATGGATATGTTGCAATGTCCCATCGCTGCCATTGTGTTGTTTGGGAAGATCACGAATCAGGGATGTACACCCACATTTTTGTGGACCCTTTAATACTTTTCTCCCTCATAAAGTCGCACACGAGTGATTTTTAATTTAAATTTAGCGTACAATTGACAAACACATTGTATCGGTAAATGGCGTACAAAAAAATCTCATGATAGCCAATCTAAAATAAAAAAAAGCCAGATCAAGCAATGAGTTTTAACATACAAACAACAAACCTATCTGTACAAAATGTATTCGATGAGTTTATACATCTGGTTTTAAGCCATTATCCTTTGGGTTATGAAAAAGAAAGACGTAGACTATTTAGAAATAAAACAAATTCATAGTAAATGTTTTTATATTTTTGATGCATTGGGTTTAACTTAAATAATATATGCGTTCACTATATTAATCCTAGGGACTTCAAACGATGTACTACATTTGGCTTTATTCCAACTGATTGAAAATATAAAAGACCACTCAATCTTGTGTGAAACAAATACGTTTCCATCCAAATAACCTAATTAGTTGGTAGCTCTTTGCGTGCTATATTTTTTAATTAAAGCATGTGATTAAATATATATAAATTCAGCCAACGGTTATTACTTATATTTAATTAAAAACTTAATCATTTTAATAAATGCGATGTATATACTAATTTTTTATCAATTTTTATATTGAAAATACGACACTAAATAATACGAGCTCGATTCAAAAAATTTAAATACTTCTAGAAAAAATTAAAAATATTTTTGTAGGATTAATTCGTTACTAAATAGGCTGCAAACCAGAGATTTAAAGCAAAAATTATTGCTATTATATAGTGTATAGATTAAAATACAATATTTCGTTTAAAAAAATAGTTCTCTACTTTGTAGTGTTTTTAGAAGAAATTGTTTAGAATTACTAAGTTTATATATAAGCTTATTTAGTCCTGAAAAAAAAATCAAGTTCATAGAAAATTCATGCCAAGGGAGCCTAGCCAAAAATACATATTTAAAGCGGAATATAAAATAAAATAATAAGTATATATACTATTTTCTAAATTTATAGTAAAAATAACTAAGTAACAGTTCATGTTTACTTAAAATATGAAATAAGTAGTAATTAGATATCAGTAAACATAATATAACAGATTATTTTTAAAGAAAATAAATCTGTCAGAACTGTCAAATTATATGAAGAATTTCTCACTGTTTACCGACATGTAATTTTCTATATATAATAATTTACCATTCATAGAACTTCTGGCTTATAAATTTTATTACTATTTGAAAGCTCCCCAAACATTTCAGTGATTCTATTAAAAGAATAACACTTGTTTATAAATCAATGAATATAATCATTCTAATTCTCAAAAATTTGTATCGACGCCTAAATGTTTAGAAAATTTATCAAAATTACTACTACATACGTAAAAATAGTTATAAACATTCTAGTCTGAGTAATTTCTATAGAAGATGGATGAGGACGAGGATTAAAAATAAGAGTTACTTGAAGCAGTGGAAGGCCCGACTTTTGGTAGCGCATACTTTATTCCCTGTTATATAATAATAGATGACTTATTTAACAAGGTAATTAAGTGCTCTTTACAAAGAGTCTGGTACAAACAAGAGCTACAAACTAACTTAACCTTAACTTGATTTGATTCCCTGATACAACACAACCAGCCCTGGGAATTAATTAGTATATTTACTAATGGAGGACCACACAGTATTTACTGGTAAACATATTTTAAAAAACACAATCCAAAATCGAGATAGTATCCCCTTATTTTATCACCCACCCCCTTTGCCAATTTTCCTAGGAAGTAGTATGTATTAGTCATATTATTACTATTAACATATTTCAATGACGACAGATAAAAGTTAGTGTTGACAAGAAGTGAAGCTTTCGAATAGGCTGAATCTCTTATTTAAAAATTATTATTATATATAATAATTATTACTATTATTATTATTACAATTATAGGTTTAAGAAATTCACTCTTTTAATTCAAAGTACGTCTTGTTATTGTGTAGAAGTCGATATGAAGCAAATGTGGCCTTCGACTATGACCTTAAAATTTTGAATTTTTGCCCACCCCTAGTTATTAATATTTTATGTAGTTTGAATCAAGTGTTGCATTACCTCCTCCGGCGTCGTCTTCTCCTCGCCGACGTCCTGACGCACTTGTACGCCCTCCTCCCCCGACTTGACAGCTGCCGCTTCCAGCCGCCGTCGGTTCTCCCTTGGGTCGACGAGGACCACCTCCCACCACCACCCTCGTCTTCAGTCCTTCAGGGCGGTCCTCCTCGGGCTCTTTCTTCTTGCGGTAAAAACCGACCCGACTCAGACCAGAACACGAGCACACCTGGTCTTCGCTTCTCTTTTATTGTCTTCGACCTTTCCCTATCGCGAAGAAAAAAACACAGACGGGCTTTCTTTTTTTCGATTCGTCCTCACTCGCTCTGTCCCATCTTCCATCTCATCGCTCTTGTACACGTTACCAAAAGTGAAGGAGTCTCGTGGTTTCTCGCCTGGTCTAGATTAAGAAAGTTTTATTTAATTTATATCACTTAAAAGTTTGTGTTGGCCAATGTTCAAAATAGTGTGACTTTTTTTTCTTCTTAAATCTATTTTAAACACTGAACGAAGAGTTTCGTTTTTGTTATATCGTTTTTACTTTTCGATGCCTCTATAAATTTTTAAGATGACTTGTCCTATTTCCAGTTTACAACAAAGTTTATCAATTTACCAAGTCACCAAAATAAAACTATTTTGTTTGTTTGCGTTCCTGTAGAGAAGATTAGTTGATTACTTTCCAACTCATAATACTTCATCGATGTCTACTCAAATCTATATTTTTAATTGAAACAGTTTTTAAGTTTCGTCGCATATTAATTAGACACACTACAAATTCTCTTAGGAAAGTTCACTCGGCTTATCACTATTTCTTAGAATCAGATGGATCCCTTTTCTTCAGTTTCTTGCCCAATGTTCTTACGGAAATACACGTGAGTTGAGCCTTTCGTCCACGATATCTTCTGGTCTCTTAATGAAAGGTAGCCAGCCAGCCGGCCCACGCAGTGTCGTGACCAGAGACCATAAGCCACCCACGACGTCCTAGTAAAAACTCTGGTGTTATCACAACCTTCCAGCGTTCCAACTATATGTTCTCCCCTCTCCACATGGCTAGACTGTTGTGTGACACGTTCGCGTGCAGACAGGCACAGGCCTCCTACCTCGACAACACATCCACCTTCGTTGTTCTTTTCATCAACCGTCAACTCCCCCTCTTGCCACCTCTGCTAATTCAGACGTTCCGTGTTGGTACTCAGTCTTTTTTTGAGTAACCTCGCGTGTGCGAGCATGCAGCAAAGACTAGAAGATATTATTACGAATTAAATGTCGTTGACACTTCTTCAAATGATGGGCTGAGAAGATTTGTTTGTCTGTTCTGTTCCCTTTATAAGTTCATTTAATTCTTTGTCCAGGCCAAACCGTTTCAAAGATGGATTTTTCTAAATGGAATATTTTTGTTTGTTTATTACAAACATTAAAATGATTATTTTTTTTATAAATATGAGGCACTATAAAGGTATAAATATTTACATATACATGGGAATATGTTTTCACTTTGAATATTATCTAAAAAATTAAACTTTCTTGTTGAGTTATGGTGAACTTCCTTTTCTGTTGAGTCTTCGTTAACAAAAATAAACGTAGGTCCCAATATTAATATTTCAATACACGCTTATCAGTGCGGATATAAATTTCATAAAGTTACTGAAACTATTTTACCGTACGTATTAATGGCAGGTACAACGAGGAAAAAACAACAGCACAGGTATCGCTTAGAAACCTTGAAACAGAAAGAGAGTTAGACGACATACACCTTTTTTTACCTTTCCTTTCTTCCAACACATCACAGAAAACTATGACGCAACAAGGCAAACTTAAGCTAATATGACACGTCCTATGACGTCAAACTTCCACAGCGCGGAATAAACTCGTTCTTTTGTTATGGTTTTTTGTTTTGTTTTTCCTCTCTACTGCCGACACCGACTCGAGAGTGAGATTTGAAACGCTTGTTGCATTACATATAATGAATACGCAAAGAGTCCGGTATGACAAACCAGGGTATGTAGACGTCAGTGTGAACCATACAGTCCTGAATATATTAATGTGCTTTGCGTGACGAACCTGTGTATCCGTATCTTTCTTACACTTCTGTGTTTTATTCTGCCTGATGAGTGAGTTAAAAGAGAAGGGGAGGGTCTAAAGAAAGGAAACAAAAAAAATTGAAACGCAAGGGCAGGGAATACATTTCCTATGAGAGGGGAGATATTTTTGATGTCTTGATATAGAAGAGAGGTATATTAATTAGGTTTTTGTATTCAGTAAAGTTATATCGTTGGTTTAAAATGAGTGAGGGTTGTCTTTGCTGTTTTAACTGTGACGGGTCAAGGGGATTGTATAAATGCAGGAGGATGTCATAAACTTGTTTGACCACCAGTTTAAAACGGAGACCTTTAAGTTGTTGATGCTGTTTGTGAATCGTAGTTTTCCTTATCCAATTATGACATTTAAGAAAGAAAAAACAACTTTACAATGCTTGACAGCAATAAACTCTCACATAAATCAAAAGGGCACAATGAAGTCAACGTATTTTTAGCTAAAGAGTCATCGAACTTTAAGTAGTACTCAATTGCTTTCGATTAAATCGTTAATTTTTTCTTTCTTTCCCTGTTATGAACATATGAAAAGAAAATATGATTGAGCACTTATATAGCTAAAAGTAAAATAGATTAAATGCTTTGTTTAGAGAGTTGCAGTATTATTAGACCACTACAAATAAACAAAAAATAAAACCTTCAATAATGCACAGTTGAAAAAGTTCTTCAACCTCTTCGAAGTGGATATACATTGGCGACCTTGAGAAGATAAACAGCTGTAGTACGGAAAAGGGGAAGAAGAGGGGTGAGGAAAAGGGGAAGGGAGAAAGACTTGAAATACGTGGATACAGTTATTAATGATAGAGAGGGGATCGTCTACTTTACACAAGCGTCTTCGATACGTTTGTGGGTAAAACGACTTTAAAAAAATCGATTTCGTTTACATCCAGTCTGCACGAAAACAACAGCAGCTTGTAAGAATAATGTTTCAGAGAAACGACAATTATATTAACGAATTAAAAAACAATATTTTCAATTTTGTAAAGTATTAAACTTCATTACACTAAGTTAGCAAATATTTATTTTCAAGAAAAAAATAGGAAATATTAACGAATGTTAAAATGCAACGTTTTTACGAACATTTTATGTCACTCTCTATTTCACATTTGGTTTACATTAAGTTTAACTGATTACCAATCAGCCGTCACCATCACGTCGACACGTATATCTATTTTGACGTTCAATCAAACTCCAGTTCTAAACATTTCATTGGGGTTTATTTGGTTGAAACAGAACATCCCTGGTGAATACGAGCAAAATAATGTTTTATATTTTTTTCAATAATCACTTTTGAATGTCACTTATTTGACGGGACTAGCGTGTGTTTTTTTACCATATCCACACAGAACAGATAGTATTGCTGTCTGTTTTTGACCATACACTATGAACACTGAAGAAATAACATCGTTCTTCAAACAAAAAATGTTTTTGCGAAGCGATGAATTGCCAATAAAAGCGAAATTTGGTCCAAAAACGAGTAGCAAAGTAAAGTATCTTTAAAAATTAAAACTAAGCAGATAAAAATCACTGAAAGCCGGATGTGGCAAAAGGTTTTTTTGTCTTCTACAGTAATAATTATAACAAGCACGTCGAAGACTAAATCACACAAGTAAACTATCGGAGAGAAGTAACAAAGACGCAGCTGAATTGTTTTATTTTGCAAGTGTTGAAATGACGGGACGCTATGACAGCATGCGAGGAACTCAACTGAAGCGGGCTACTAAAAAGCTTGGGAAGGTTTCGTTCGCTCGCTCGCTGGTTTCCTGGCATGGGAGGGCGCCCTATGTAGTCAAGTGCCCTCTCTCTCTCTTTCTCTCTTACTATTACCCCTACATTTCCCCTCTCCGGAGCGTCGGGACGCCACAGCGCACCGCTTCCAGAGTTTTCACAGAGAAGATGTGCTCATGCGTCTCTTCACTGCATGGGCAATTATGTCGGAGCAAGTCGAGTGAGTCAGTTAGTTAGTTTTAAGTGACGCATTACACATGGATGCGAGGGATGTAATTTATTTATTAAATCATAATTAGGCTACATATTATATAATATCAAGGAATATTATTTTTACCTCTCGCCAGTAACTATTTTTAAGGTGATAGAATAGTTTATCAAAAATTCATAAACGCCAGAAACCAAGTGGATTTGTTACGTTACTGAGTAGTCCTGCAGTTGGATAACTACCAGGGATGAGTAAAATACAAATGCCAATAAAGTTTATTTTGTAACCCCTATCAAACTGCATTATTCGACTCACAAATATTCAATATGTGCTCCTTTACTAGCTATCTTTCATTTCATGGGCATATGGGTCTTGAATGATCAACCAAAATAGTTGAATTTTTGAACCTTGTAGAGTGGAAAATGTCAATCATTAAACTATTTTTGCGAGGCTAATTATGTAAGTAAAGGACGATAGAAAATAAATTTCTGTTCATTCCTTTGTAACTATAATAGACTATCTCATCCATCAATTTAATATAAGCTTGGATTGTGCAAATACATCCCCCCCTCCCCCCCACAATCAGCCCTAGCATAAAGGTAGATTCCATTTTGTATAGGAAGAACTTTATTTGAAAGCCAGTCAATCTGTTAGATCTACTTTCACGTATTCATACGTCAAGTCATATAATCTGCAAATGTCACGCTCAATAAATATTATCAACATCTATAAATATCATTAAATAGTAATATAGTTAAATGTCATCTTTTTTTGGCAGCAAAAAATATGTATTTCTAGTTTTTGTGTATTTTTACCAAAATCATACTTTAGTTATGAAAAGTAAGATGAGCCTGCATACAAAGGTTATATATATAGTCAGTGTGACTTTGACTCACCTCAGTGGAGTAAATAGATATCGCGCTAGTCGTGTTGAGCTAGACTTCCGAGGACGGGGGAAATCGAGGTTCGAATCTCGTTCGTGTGAACTGGGGGTGATTTTTTCCTAAATGGTTTTCCACTTTCCCTCCACGCAGTTCATCTAAATTCAACCTTACCAAATCTTAATCCATTAGCGTAATTAATGCGTATAACCTGAACCGGTAGTAAGACGCATTGCTAAAAATTAAAAGAATAACTTAGAAACAAAGCAGGATCTGCTAGATTTGTAGTCAACCCTTTTTAAGCGTCTAGTAACGGAGACAAGCCCGCAAAGGCTCATTATATTACTTTTTTTATTTTATAAAAGCAAACATGCCAAAGTTAAACACTAGGAAATACAGATAGTCAACTTTTCTTACCCCCCACATATGTTGTGACGTATTTATCGTTTCCGGAAAAACACAAAACACTATACCTCCCGGAGTTTCGAGTGTCAGTCAGGCCTTCCTAAGCCCAGTACATATGCTGCGGTAGACACACTGTAGGGCCTACTCATTTAGAACACTTTATATATATATATATATGTATAAATATAATATATATATGTATTGTTATATATGTATAAATATAATATATATATTTATATATATTATATTAATTAATTAATAAGATATATTTTTTATATATTATATTAATTAATTAATAATATATATTATATTAATTAATTAATATATATATATATTAATAAATATATTTTTGTCACCATGTCATACTACCTATTCAGGTTATACGCATATGTATTAATTACGCTAGTGAGTTAAGAGATGAGGAAGGTTGCATTTAAAGTGTACCCACATTTTCATGGAGTAAGAGTGGAAAAAACCTTTAGAAAAAAACAACCTCGGTACACATGACCGAGATTTAAACTACAATCTCCCTGTCATCAGCGGTTTAGAATATTGCGAGAGTGACACCTTAGACCATGCGGCCACGGAAGAAGCTTGCAAATTTATTACACTGTCGTAACCATGTTATTTAACTAATTTGATCAAATAAATGCTTTTAAACCAAAAGATAATTTAAAGATATTTCATAAAATAGCTTTTAATAAAAACATTTGCCTTAGAGTAGGGCAATAGTGTGCCACCAAATAAAATTGTGTTATTTGAAAGAAAGAAAAAAGCCTGGGCATGTGAGGTAGTCAAAGATTTAATGGTACATTTTGAATAAAATATTTTCTTAGATGAAACAAACTCTACACTTAGACAATAGAGTAAGTATGTTTTTCCTCTCAATTAATAAAGTAGCATGACCATATAAAAAAAAGTTCCACCGTACATTCATAAATGATTTTTTAGATGCTTGAAGTCCATTTTTGCTATCACAAAGACCGCATTTGACCAAATAGTAGCCACGGATACTTTTAATACCTCTAATTTTCATCGGATACTATTAGGTCAAAACTTTCAAAAATGTGTAATGAACTAACACATATTTTTTCAAAGATGGTGTCAACCCTTTAATCATATTAGATAATATTGGCCTACAGTATTTAATCTTTTTTTTAAAATAAATATGAAATCTTAAGCGAATACTTTCCTAAAGAAATATGGCAAAGGGAAACTAGGATATTTTGATACTTTTTATCGAATAAATATTTGTGGACATTCAAAGATGGGATTTTACACTAATATAAGATCGACATTTAATTTTCAATATAAAATAAATTCGCATTTACACCTCAGTGAAATATAAGGTCTATTTTCATATTCACACATGAGAAAAGTTCTACTACCAATTGAAAGCATGGTTCATTGGAGGGAATTACTGGGGACCATGGGAGAAAGGTTTTTTTCAAATCTTTTGGAAAAAATAATATTTTCAGCCAATTACCATTAGCGACTATGAATAAAAGACAAAAATTAATTTGTCAAATCGAATGTTTATAATTTATAATCACAATTAATTATAAGCAACAGTTTTTGTAACTATTTATAACACTCTAGACCTCATTTTTTAATATAGCAATTGTACAAATTTACTTCTCTATTTGACTTGTGGCTAATAAAAAAAGAAATAGACTACATCACTGATTGAATTGGTAATTATTATTTAATCATTTCATTTCACATTTTTTAATAATATATTATTAATATTCTTTAATCAATTTTTAGTGTATTATTATTATATTATTGTTATTAAACTTTTTGGGATCCTTTGGGCTACATGATAGGCCACCGCAGACCACACTCTAAGACACAATTTAATAGATTTTAAAATGCAAATTCGAAATTCTTTTAAACTAGCTAGTGTGAATATTCCTATTCTATTTTTTTATCTCAAATTAAAAATTAATCGCTTCTAATGTTTTAAAATCTTAAAATTTTGAGACATATCCTAAAAAAATTAATGGTTTGGGTAAATCTCTTGAAATCACTGTCAAAAGAAAAGGCTTCCCATTTTAAATATATAAAACCTTGCGTTATACATATGAATTACGAGCTCTGCAGATGACCCGCGGCTAACACTTTGGGAACCCCTACTCTATATTAGTGGCCTAAAAAATTAACAGTTATGACAGTCGTCGCATAGCAAAGTTTCCTCCATAAATTGAAATAAACAACCATAAGACATTACGTTTCTTATTTGAAAAATCATGATAAACACTCCCACCATTAAGGTCGATTGTTGCTCAGCACTGTATAAAAAGAGTAGAGGAGCATATTATCACATCATAAAAAATCTTGACTCTTGATTACTTTCAAGTTTTTATTCGAGTGGCTTCTCGTCAATTTAAATTTATTTCGTCAACTTTAGTCCAGCTCATCTTGTGCCTTACATTTTCTGAAGGTCTCTCTCTCTCTCTAGCCCGCCCAATGAGAGAAGTTGTCCGCGTTGACACGCCCAACAGAAATTACACTTCGATCTACTTCGTATACTCCCGGAGATGTTCGGAGAGAATGGTTCCACCGTTTCTGTACCATTCAGTTTAAATAATATTTTTTAAGAAAAACTTCAAAGTGTATGTTCATAAATCGTTTTAAGAGAGTCTACTAAATGAATCATTTCTTTGTATAGCTCAAGTGAATTTTCTTATCATTGATACCAGAAGTTTATTTCCTAGTTAAAATTCTTCATAATTTTAGGAGTAGACAAATGTTTTGTATCCAACATGGCGTGGGCTATATTTACAATTTAAAATATTTAAGGTTAAATAAATTAAAACTTATATAGATTTCAAGTTATTTGATTTGAAAAATGACACCTGGACATGGGAATCTAACCAGGGACCTTTGGCTGAGTACGCTAACCACTGAGCTATTCAGGAAGCGTCCCGTGCCCAGGGTCGTTCTTAACTCATGTGTTAAGGCGGAGTCTGTGATGGACATGCAGAAATTATCAGCTACAATTATGTAAACCATTAACTCATGAGCTATCAGATAACAAAACTACCATAGACTCAATAGGTGGCTTTATGTTGCCGATTGTACATTGATTTTTGTACGGGTCCACATATCATTAAGGATTAAGATAGATTAAATAAGCAAGGCTATTCTATTTGCTAGCTATGGTTATATCTACATCTAGATATCAAGTTCTTTGAATTTATAGCTGAGAGGTAAGGGCATTGGCATACTAAGCCAAAGGTCCCGGGCTCAATTCCCGTGTCCAAGGCTCATTTTTCAATTTAAATAATTCGATATCTAGATGTGGCTGTAACCATAACTAACAAATATAGCAGCCATGTCATTTATTCCATCATGACATATGGATCATAATCCTTATTTATATAGGGCCTATATCTAACAGGTCATTACGTTATTGGCATGTTTTATATTTAGAAAAATATTTAATACAGTAATATATTATATTAATATTTAACAAATAATAAATAGGGGTAATTTCTAAAACTATATTTTTACTAAACATAAATGTATAGTCACTATTACCATAATATTCCTAATCACCAATGGTCGAGCAGTCCTAGGCGTTGTGCCCACTTTGAAATTAGTTTGAAAATGACATTGAGATCAGGGTTAAAATCACGATCGAGCGTGTTGGTAGTTATTTTTCCACCAGTTTTTTTTTTTTTAAACATTAATCTAAGATTTAGTCGTTGAAAATTCTTGCGATAAACGCAAGACAAAACAAGAACTTCTATTCCTGTCCTAAAAAAAAGAGTTGCACAAATAATGGGAGTACTGTATCATGCCCAAGTAAGTCAAGGAAGTTGGTATTTTTATAATAAACAAGACTTCTTGGGTCTTGGACTTCCTGAGCTAGAATTGATGGTCCTATGCGAGTCGGGAACAGGAAAAGGGAAGGAGACTTTAGAATTCGACAAGAAAATAGGCAAGGTCAAATGTGGCAGCTCAACGGAATAACCAACCTCAGGCGATATGGAACGCTAACCGCCCCCCCCCCTCCCTTCCCCTCTATCGGAGCTGCTAGAGAGAAAATGGATAGCTATTCCGAAGATATAAAGTCATTTCCTTTCAGTGTGACACGAAAACATGATAAACTTATTCGTAACTGTAGAAAGGTCGTGTGGGACCACTCTAAGTTAGTTGGTTATCTTTGGTTAACCTATGTCCTGCGAGCTAAGGTGCAAATGTAGGTGTTGCAAGATAAGGTCAGTGTTTTTTTAAATTCTTGTAGAAAAGTACCTATATATTTTGGCCAAAATAAATAAAATGATGATCCAGTAGAAAAGCAAAAGTTTAATTTTCTTAACATTATGATATAAACAAGCTTTGAATATTTGTCATGATCATAGCGACATTAAATGAGATAATTCTTTAATGAAAAAAAAAAGTTGTCAATAAATTTTAAGATAACAATGACATATACGTGAATAATGTGGAGATATAATAGAAATAATTGTAAATGTTTTAATATGCAGTCCAATTTAGATAGCCAGGATATTTGTGGACTTGTATAAAAGTCACTAAGACATTTTTACGTCAAGTCATGTAATCTGAATTTGTCACTTTTCACTGATAATATCAATCTTATTATATAACAACTTTGTGTTTTTTCTTTTATATATATATATATAAGAAGCCTATATCATTTGTTTGGTTGAAATCCTCATTTATTTGTTAATTTCGGTTGAGTGCAAGAGAAGGCCTTTCCTTCGCCAATAAAGCCATCTTATGATTGTTATTACTCTGTAATAATAATAATAATAATAAAGTGAAATGTATCAATCCTGAACAAAAAGTATATGTATATATTTTATCAACAATATTTCCAACTTAAATCCAATTAGTATAGCTAATTTGATTAAAAAAATTATATTAACGTCCTTTAGCTAAATTGAAAAGAAATGAGAAATGTAAAGCTTAAGATAATCTCGATTGCACTCTATTTTTATTTTTTTTAAATCTCTGAAAACAACTGAAATACAATTTTCCCTCCCGCGTGTATAGTAGTCTCACCCCGCATGCTATATTTACGACGAAGAAGGCAAAGTTTGAGCCAAGGCACCGCGAAGAAGCCAGAGGAGAGAGAGTGAAGCCGGCGGCATAAAGTGATATACCGCCGGCGACTCGTTAAGTTGTCAGTAAAGGCCGTTATGCACTCAACCCCACGCTCCCATATGACAACTTATTATTACACTGTAACACCAACACTCGTTATGACAGAGGGAGGGGAGATAACGCTGTTAGCCTTGAGCCACTCACCTAGACTTGGGTTACCGACAGCGTTGAGGCTTTTACAGCATATCTTGGATAAGGTCATAAGTTTACGATACAAATGGATGCGTTAAAATACAAGAGAGTAATGTTAGAATAGCAGTTAATTTGTCAAAAGTAAATAAATCAACATACATGGAACTACATGTGATTGCAGAAAAAACACTGTAAATTAATGTATGCGTTCGTTATATGATAAACGCTACCAATAGCTAAATAATTATGGTTTTACTACAATAATATAAGTTTCTACCATCAAGAAAAAAACACTTAATATTTATTTATTAAAAATAAATTTATTTCATTCAATATTGTAACAATGCACCACTTAGTTTTAAATATTCAACAAGGTGGCCTGGTGGTCTAGGGGTAAGGTGTCAGACTTCTGTGCTGGGGGTCCGGGGTTCAATCCTTGATCACGGCACAGATTTATCTGATTACCAAACCCTTCCTTCACCTCTGACAAGACATCTTGTGAATGTGGGGAATGCCAGGCCTCCACCGTGGTTCGGATTCCACGTTAAACTGTAGGTCCTCCATTTCATCTCACAATCACCATACCATTACACATTAGCGTAAGTGCGTATAACCCGAATGGGTAGTAAGACGCGGTGCTAATAATAATAATAATAATAATAAATATTCAACAAGCTGGTCGTAAATTAGGAGGCTTATTGTAAATATAACGGAAAATATAAAAGTTGGTCCGATGAAAAAAATTAGGCTTCCCCTGTCGCATTTAAGATCGTAATGTTCGAATGGCTGTGTTTTGTTGTTTGTTCTAGTATAAACATAATATACTTTGATTATTAAAACACAATGATACGTCGCTTGCCCGATTAAATTATTCACGTACCCCAGTGGATACGTAAACCACAGTTTTGGAAACACTGATAGGTCTGTAGGTCATTTCAAATGAAGGGTACATTGAAAAGTATGTGTAAACTCCAATTTAGTTAGTGCTTCTATCTGTTAAACTATTATAAAACATTTCTAATGCACTTTAGATTATAGTTAAGAGAGTTCCCTGAGATGAAAAAAAAAACGGAGTCCTTATGAGGCTTGAGATATAAAGTTGTCTTGAACAATGTGTGTAATGTGAGTTTCTCCTTTTTCTCCTTTACTGTTCAAATTTGGAGACCGCCGGTATAGCTGTGGATAATATTACACGGACAGTTCTACCACTCACAAGAGCAAGGGAGTTCAAGACGTTAACAAGTGTATAATTATAACGTATAAGCTATAAATACCGATTAAATTATTTAAAATAACTACTGAACACGAGTTATTAAAGATCAAATATGCTATTTTATGCTTTTCACGTATTATTGTTAAAGTAAAGTAATTAATGTATGAGGCTGAAATTTAGCATAGCTTGACATGCATATGAGGTGTCCACAATTAAATCGTTATAATAAGTCAAAGAAAAATAAATGTTTATGTACAAGCAGTTTAAAAATGTTAGAATTACATCATTTTTAATTATATACAAATAATTTTCTTTTATATCACGATAATTTGATTTTATCTCATTTTGTAACTTTCGATGTCGTTATTTATAATTTATTTGTTTTTAACGCAACTCTACTGCTTAGGGGGCGCTCAAATATTATGTAAGCACCTTAGGGGGACGGGGGTTCAAACATTTCTTATTTTTGCTGACAAGGTGATAGGGGGATCAGGACAATGTTCACGTAAGACAGAGAAAGGCGGGCAAAATTGAGGGAGGGCACATTGCAAGCTGCTTGGACTTCGGGCAGCCTTGGACAGAAATGAGGATGCTGAGGGGCTAAACGAGGAAGAAGTGAAGAAGCCTATAGAAGTAAGCCAACGTTTGAGTGAACTAGGTCTCCCTTCCCCCAAATAGAAATATAATAAATGAAAATGTTGAGTCCTTGGTCTTCGGATTAAATGATGTTTAGTTTTTTTTAATAAATATAATATTCATGTACTCCTATTCACTAATAATACTTTTTTGTAACTTCAATTAAAAGTAAAGTACAATTTTAAACTTTTATAATGTTATAACTTGTTCTAATTTTACCCGTTCAATAAATTAAAATTTATTGTATGCCAATGTTCATAGTAAATTATTTCGCAATATTAATTTACACCTCTATGTTAATAATTACCAGCACTTTATAAATCACATGAATTTTTAATTTATTTTATCAATGCATCTTACCACCAGTTCAGGCTATAGGCAAAATTGCATCAGGGGAAAAAAATATTATTCCTGTGAACAAATGAAAAAAAATTGAAAAATCTTACGTAATAAGCAAGAGGGGAGGAAGGGGTTCAGGCATTTACTTATTTTAACTTACAAGGGAGGGGGAGGTGTTAAAAATTGCCAAAAATGTGCTTTAGTAATATTTGAACTCCCCCTTGATGTATTAATGTGTGCAAATTATCCATTGCCAATATGAATTTGAAATTTTTATTTTATGAAATTTAATGTTTTGACTGTACCTATTGAAGTGACAAAATCTACTATCAAAACATAATATACCATGCCAAGCCAAGGCAGAGGTGTGAGACAATTTCAATTAATGGCACACCTAGGTAAAAGTGGACACTGGCTTTCTTACCTGGTCAGTGTTGTTGGAATGGGCTGAGACATTACTACTCAATATATTTTCCAAGATAGCCCCTCTACCTCCACAAATGTTAAATTCCCTGCCCAGATGCTATAGATTCATCAAAAATCTTAATAATAGTATTTAAAAAATATCTTAATATTGATTGTGTTTGTGAAACTCTTTGAAATAAACACTGTTCTGTGTCGCACTTGCAATGATCGCTCACTAAATACTCCATAAATGTATTCGCACAAAACAGCCAAATCCCCGTGTACATATTCCGTATCCTTAAGGTCCCTAGTCCATAAAAACAGATAGTTCACAGTGTTAAAGTTTGTTCTGTACACAAAATTTTAATCTTTTAAGGCCGTTGCACTCCCTAGGAGTCAGTTCAACTTTAATATTCTCAAGCATTGTCGTTACGGATGGCTACGAAAAGCTAATTTCGGGAATACGAATAAATGAAAATAGATATTATAGTATTAGTGAAAGTAAAGGAAACGGTCACAATTTTATAAACCTATGATGCTTTCATTTATCTACCGATAATAATGATTCCTAAAAATGAAAAATAGGTTAGGCTATCGTTTCTTAACTTAAAACAAAATTAAAGAACAAATGTTGACTTTACTTATCGAATTTAAAGAAAAGCCACATAGTTGTTCATATGGTCACTCTCGTGTTGGACTAGCAGTGCCGAGCTTAGGGTATTTTAATCCTGTTCGGATGTACTGAAAGTGGTTTTTCCTACATTTTTTCTCACTCTTTTTTCATGAAAGTGCAGGTTCATTTCTTTTAAAATATTATATCCTTCCTAATCCTTATTCAATTTGTGTAATACATATATGCATATAACCCAAATGTATCCTCAGATGGGGTGAACCATTCGTTATTTTAATTTGAAAAAAAAAACCAAAAAAACATGGCATCCGACTGCAATAGAGTCATACCGACCGAGTGGCTGTCATCTGTTGGCATAGATAGATCCAAGTTATGTGGATAGAGGGTGTCATGTGGTCAGCATAGCAAACCCTCAGGGCGTCAATCTGAGTTTTTTTAGACAGGAGCCGCTACTTTTTCATTAGAGTAACTTCTCATTTGTCCTCACGTACACATACACTTCCATTCACGGTAGGAATTACTCTCTGAAAGGTCTTTTTTCCTACCAATATCCTACTAGATAGTAGATTTATGGTAGGAAAAAGGCCTTTCAGAAGTCAATTCCTACGGTTAATGGAATATATATGGTATATTTATACACACAAATACATACACATATGCGTACACACACGGATAAATACGCACACATAAATACATGCACACACGCACATACACATACATGCACACACACATACATACATACATACACACACACGCAGACTTCACAGCTTACAGCTTGAAATCTTACCCAATTAACGAACATGACAAATCTTCCATTTATTTTTGTCAAGTGACACAATCCTTGATACACCCCATTTCAAACCCTTCCCCTTCAATGAAAACCCACCGACGTTGCCCCCCTACCCCATCTTTTTGTTAAGTTGGAGGGCCCCCTCCATCCTCCCCCTTCCCCACACCCTGTACCCTCAAAGTTTCGAGCTTAATACGTCTCCTTCACTCGAGATTACGTGCGGATGAGGATGCCTGTGTCACTTCGCTGCTGGTAATAAGAGAAAAGGAAAACTTTTTAAACTTTTTAAAAAATAAATAAAAGGCTGCCTGGGGTTGACGTACCTCACTGACGACGAGAATTCTTACCGGAAACCTTATAAAGGCAGCTCCATAGTTTGTCTCCCGTTAAAAACACGTGCCTATATCTATACGGCTTAAGGCAACAAGCTCGCAATATACCGGGCTACCTATGACGAGGATGTCAAGGTTCAAATCTTAGAGACCTCCATGTGGTTCTCCCATTACCTTTAAAATATAATGCTGGTGCACTTCCTGTCGGCTAACATTACAACCCCCGACCCTTAGAATGAGTCGTTAATAGACTAGATGCTAGGAGTACCAATAAAATTGTGCTAAAAGTTGCCTACAACGAAACATTGAATTTTCGTTACTACCTGCGAAACTACCTTATCCGTTGGTTAGATAAATTTTTTAACAGCTCAAAACTTACTATAATAGGATTCTCATAGAAAGTACATTTTAGAAAATACATACATTATTTTGCAGATAATATTGGTATCATTTTACTGTATTTAGTGATGACCACCTCTGTAGTCTAATGGTCCGAGCTTCTGGCTACAGATCAAGAGGTCCTGGGTTTGACTCCAGGCACTTTTTTAATTTTATGTGAACGCAGGGGATCTGGAACGGGATAAACTCGGCCTTGTGAGGACAAATGAGAAGCTACTTGAATGAAAAAGTAGTAGTTCAGGCCTGGACAACTGAGCTCTATCCAAAAATGTTGGCACTATCTTCACTAACATATCGCGGCCACTCGGTTGCTATAGCTCGCTTGAGGGCCGATGCCATGGAGTTTTTTATCTAGTAATATTTTATAGATCTTTATAAAATTATTTATGTAAAGGTACAGTTGTATATCACAGGATTTTGAAAAATTGTTTTAGTAATTTTTTAAATTGTCACAAAGTTTCTTCCTATCTAAATCTAACTGTAGACTTGTATGTATATTTCATAGGATGTATTCTGCGGTAATTACGAAAGTAACGCCTTATACCGTGCGGCCACCGAAGCGATTAATGTATGTATTAATGTATAGACCATACGAGTACTAAGACGCGGAAAGAAAAACCTTAATCTCCAACATAATAAATACATGTAATAATAATTAGCGAACTTCTTTGGTGGCTGCATGGTCTAAGCCTCTAAGGCGTCACACTGTTGTTAGACTAAACATCATATGACAGACTGATTAGGGTATATTTTCCCTCTACGCAAATGCGGGTACACTTCCTTTAAATTGACCTTTCTTCATACTAACCCATTTATTACATATGCGTATAACCTTAACAGGTAATAAGGCATGATGCTAAAATGATAAATAATTAGCTTTTTATGACGTCTATCACTGTATTAAACATACATATTAAACAATACCTTCCGAAAAAAAACCTCATGGGGGGTAGAAAAAAACACAAGAAAGTTAAATTTAAAACGGAAGTGTTTTTTTAAGTTGTAAAGTGAGATATGGTGTCGCGTCTGTGCGTCTCATAAATATCTCTTCCCTGAAACAACCAGTAGCGCACCAAGCAGCCAGCATCCCTGAAGGCGCTGTACCAGAAACTCTTTCTCGGCCGAGATAAATCTGTGTCGTTCTCTTGTCTCGCCTCTAAAGTGCCTGCACTTGACTCCATACTAGCTACTGTGTTCAACTCTCTTTTTTTTTATACTATGTTGTCTATTTTTTGACACCATCCCACCGCTGTAGTTTTTATATGCACATGCAT
>CABFOW010000431.1:230009-274716 GCA_902141385.1 Timema californicum | reverse complement strand
TATCACCTTCCCCCTTACCCCCCTCCTGTTTTCTTACCCCTCTTAGTATCTTTTACAGTGGCAAGTGGAAGCCAGTTTTACTCTCGAACCAAATAAAAGAAGTGAAGAAGCTTTTGCGACGTTGGCAACATGCATTTACCTAAAGGATTTTCCCACGAATTTATAAAGCAAAAGTAGATTTTGTTGTCACTTTAAAATGTTCTTCAGCATTTTATTTGAATTATCGTTTGTAAGTTATTTTACCAAAGTATCGGAAGGTTTTTAAAGTGTATTTTTGAACGAAACATTTAATAATGATACACACTCTTGAAAGAGTGCATATTTTTACTAACAACTAAATCGATAAAATAATTATCAAGCCTTGGCACAGAATATACAATGTTATGCAAAAGATAATCATTGTTTTTTTCCACTGCCGCGTTTCACAATTCGTTCTGCTATAAGCATATATATTAATTACGTTAATGTGTTAGGGATGAGGAAGGTAGAATTTGAAGTATATATAAAAAACGATATTTGAGGTGGGGAAGAATAAATAATATATTATATATACTCAGTAAATTCGCATCGGCCCAGGAGTCGATCCCCGACCTCCATATCACCAGCAAATAAGACTAGACGAGCTTGACATTTAGACTGCATTAGACATTAGTAATATTAGCAAATAAGTGCTAAGCATGTAAGTATCTATAGCTACTTGTAAGTTATATTCTTTAGATTGAAAAATGACAACTGGACTCAGGAATCGAAACAGAGACCTTCGATTTAGTAAGCCAATGATCTAATCACTGAGTTATACAGGAGTCGTCCCGTGCCCAGGGTCATTATTAACTCATTTTTAAGGCAGAGCCTGTGATAGGCCTGTGGAAATCGTCAGCTACATTGATATAAGTGATTGTTATTATAATCACGAGCTATCGGATAACGCACCAGTTTCGACTCGGAAGGGCTTTATGCTGTCAATAGTAACAATGACAACTGTACTAATGCGCAAACAGAATATAATATTTAGATGCGGCTATAACTAACAAATATAATAGCTTGGCTATTTAATCGATTATACTTGTAAGCTAGTTTAAATGACTTAATAATACCCATGCCGGTGGTTACGTGATCAAGCTCATAATATATTAAATTGGCGATGAATGAGAGGTGGAGGTTCTAACCCCAGCTGGGTTCATTGAAAGTGGTTGCCAATGCAGGTGCACTTTTGTCCCTTTGGTCAACCCTTTGCACATCTGACTGGGAGGGAGATTGACAACCAATTTCGGTCGCCTTATGTGTAGCCTATTAGCAGCTCTGGCGACACATAACGTTGCCCAGAGTACACCATAGGAGGTTGTCTACAAGTCGTACCCGCGATGAGAAGATAGTTATTGTGCAGGTGTGGAGCCAGTGAGAGTCTTAACCTAACTTAAGCCTAACTATCCAAACCCGGGTGACTGTTGGGATCATTCCCTTTAAGGGAAAGATAGCCAAGGTACCAGCCGAGAGTCGGACTCAGGAACCCCAGGCTCGTAACCAGCTGCACGGACCACTACACCACGGGGCCGGTTCCCAGAGTCTTAAACATAGCTTATACATTTTTAAAGAATATATTATTTAGCTTCACAAACTGTTTCGAAATTATTTTAACCTCTTAACCACAGTAGTATACTACTTCGACCCATTAATATTAGCACATTATTTAGAAATCTTGTAGTTACTTCCTTTTCTTTTTAGCATCAAATTAAACATTATTTTTGATTATATGTCTTCAACAACAAAAAGTAGCGTAAAATAGTGACATTTACTAATAAAATATAGACTTTACATTATGTTAAATAACAAAAAATTGAGCTAATAATAATTATTATTATTAAAACAAAAGTTTATTCAAGGGGATTTTATTGGAATATAAGATGTTACGAAATAAAACTTTATATTTTAACAATTTTGATGACGGAAGTAAACGATTTAGTGTCAATTAAATAATATATGGGAATCATTGCGATCCTAGCTGGGTCATTTTGAGACAATCAAATAACTTAAGGTGGGATGGAAGGAAACGCCAGTTAAGAATAAGATTTTTACACTTTTTTTTATAGCAAAACATATTTTTGTTAGTTTTATACAGATAGTATTCTCAACAATTCTTGAATAATTGTCATTGATATAATTGCATATTATGATTATTTCACTCATAATTTAAAAGGTTTATCATCGAATACCGCTATGCCCGACAAATATTTAAGAACTGTTGGGATCACTATTGAAGCCATCTTATGTATTGTATCCATAACACATTTTCTATTAAAAGGGTAAAATACTGACCTTAGCTAACGTTCCCTTCAATCCCACCTTAACTAGGAAACTCTAGTGCAGGGATGGCGAAACTTTTACAACCAGTGGGTCACTTAAGGGGTCATTCATAAAACCACGTGAAGTTGTTGAGGGGGGTGGGAGGGTGAGCTCTAAAGTCTACATTATGTCACGATGAGTAGGGGGGAGGGTAAGATGGGTAGGCCTACATCACAGGGATACATAACAATTATCTTATATTTGAAAAAATAATATTATTGTTCATGTTTTCACCGTTAGTAAACTTTCGATTTTGAGTTGTAATAAATCTGAGTTCCTTTTTTATTGTCACAAAAGCTTCCCTATAGAATAATTAAATTTACTACTGACGTGAAAAGTTACGTCGCACAGGTTTGGGTAGGAGTAGGGTGTCAAGATAAATGTTTACATGGTGCTATATGGGGGAGGAATTAGGCTTAAAAGCTAATTATAAAGCATTACGTGGTTTATGGAGAACTACTTAAGGACTCGCTGATTTTTGAACTAGTCTAGTGTGCCTCCTCTTATTTACGTTTTTTAATTACTATTTATAAATCAGAACTTTTTGATTTATCATAAAATGTGCCTAGTAGTTATGCAATAATAATTTCAATAACCTAAAGTAAAAACATTTACACCTTCAGTGAAAAAAACAAAACAAATTGATATCTTATATAAAGTAGAAAGTAAGTATGTGTATGGGTGGTTGTGTCAGCCCCTTCTAAATAGACTAGAAAACGGAAACTTTGTAGCGTTGTAGAGGATTACCTCATATAACCAGAAAAGTCTAAAAGTGTAAAATTTCAAAATGGGGCATTGGAAATTTTGGGATCTTGGAGGGTCTGAATAAAGAAAAGGCCTATTAGGGAAGGTATATAATTGAAATTTGAAAGGCAGGTACATTATCATAAAATGTGCCTAGTAGTTATGCAATAATAATTTCAATAACCTAAAGTAAAAACATTTACACCTTCAGTGAAAAAAAACAAAACAAATTGATATCTTATATAAAGTAGAAAGTAAGTATGTGTATGGGTGGTTGTGTCAGCCCCTTCTAGATGGACTAGAAAACGGAAACTTTGTAGCGTTGTAGAGGATTACCTCAGATAACCAGAAAAGTCTAAAAGTGGAAAATTTCAAAATGGGGCATTGGAAATTTTGGGATCTTGGAGGGTCTGAATAAGAAAAGGCCTATTAGGGAAGGTATATAATTGAAATTTGAAAGGCAGGTACAGGTACAACTCCAAATAATCAAACATGACTTAGAATTTTATGTTTAAAAGTTGGTGTTGGTGCATTGGTGGAGATGGGGGTGTTCAAAACTAATAAAAACATCAATTTACAAGTATCGTATGAAACTGAAATACGGAAGGGTGGAAGGAAGGTAAAAGTGGCCACTTATAATTAACATTAGATTCCCAATAATTTTAATGGGACCACGGGTCATAGGGTACCAAGGGGGGAGGTAAAGGTTGTCTCCATTTGGCAAGCAGCTATAGTTTGAGAAATGGTTAAGGGTGGGGAAAATCAAAATTTACAAATATAATACAAACACCTACTTCTTAGAGTGATAGAAAATTTAAAATTGGCAAGGGGTTTGGGGACAGTTACAAATAAATAAAAAAAGTCTGAACATTTAACCCTTCAAAATAGAATTTTGGAAGATCGAAGAAGGGTGGGTAGGGGAATTTGAGGGGAGGTATATAAGTAAAAGTAGTATAAGGAGAGGTAAAAGATTACATTTGCCAGGAAAGTAAAAAGAGCACGCCAAATTATAAAATTAGTGTTTAATATTTTATTTTTGTAAGTGGGGACTGGTGAAATGGGAGAGGGTTTCAAAACTGACTAAGCTAAAAGAATAAACTATTTTTAAAAGTGGTAGAATATTGAAATTTGTCAGGAAAGTGGAAGGACCACCCCAATCCCCAATGAAAGCTTGACTATTCTTAAATTTCAAAATGAAACACCACTACATGTATATGGGAAAGGGTTTCATCCAAAGTTTAGAAAATAATTGAAAAACCTTTTGGCATAGTATAATATTGAAATATTTTACTAAATATAAAGGGTCAAAACCAAACAACCAGGTGAGAGTGAACATTTAAAATTCAAAGTGAGGGTACGGGAAGTGGCTTGGGCTTGAAATATCTAAAACTAAAATTAGAGTCTGGTTATCGGTGAGGTAAAAAAAAAAAAAATTGGCGAGATAATAGACACCTCTCCAAAATACTAATTTTTTTTAAATTTGAAATTACAAAGTGGCAAAGTAGGTAAATAAGGGACGAAAAGAAATTTCTAATACTATAGTAAAAACCATCTTTCGCTATGGTGAAAAATAGATATTTCTAAGATAACTAGAAAAGTATAGGCCTAAAAGTATTTTTAATTATTCAAATTAAGATCTGTGTTGAAGGAAGGCCAAGAATTTTCAAAAACTAATATAAAACACGTTTCCAATTGTGGTAGGAAATGTAAATACTTACAAGCCTAGGATGATAGCTCCAAATAACCAACATACAAAAATATTGAAAATTTAAAATTGGTTCGAAGATATGGGGGCTCAACATTTTTCAAGCCAAAAGCAAAACAACAACTTCATTATGTGGATTGAAATTGAGGTTTGGCATATATGTAAATATAACGTCTCGGATAACTAAATGGTGCCCGAATAAATGGAATCTCAAAATTGAAAAACGGGAAATGTAGAAGCTCACAATTAATACAACTAATGTAGAACACTATTTTCAGTGTGGTTGAAAATTGAAATTTAGCAGGCAGGTTAAAAGAACCATTTAAGATAATCAAATAGGGCTTAAAATTTCAAAATAGGAATGTGAAAATCGAAATGGGTTGAGGGAAGAGGGGAGTAGATGGCGATATCTCCAAAACTATTAGAAAGAAAATGTAAATTTATCAAATTGGTAAAAGGACCGACCACCCCAGATAGAATAAAATTTTATATATAAAAAAAGGGGTCCAGGAAATTAATAAAAGATGGAGGGGCCTTTAAAATTGCTAGATTAACTGATTTTTTTTCCTTTTTCGATATGGTATACAGTGTAAATTTTGTAGGGGCAGTCACAGAACCCAAAAATAAAAAACAAAGTAATAATTATCTCTATAACGTTGCAATTACAAAGTTACATATTGAAGCATAAGCGATCACCTATGCAAGAGTGATATAATGAAAATATACGATTTATTTTGACATATCTTGGTGAACCATGATGCTCTTTAAGAAACCATGAATCTCATTAACTTCATACGTCTCTATATTATTCCAGTATTTTTCTTATGCTCTTTGGTAAACCGTTAAGCTCTTTTTTCTAACATTTTTTGTACCAATGTCTATTACTTTCTTTCACTTATCGTATGGTCATGCCTAGGTAAATATTGTTTTCTAAATGGATAGCATTCGTTTGTGCACTTAGTTTTAGGGCTAGTTAATATTTTGTTTGAAATATTTCATTAATTTTAATTTTCTGGTCGCCATAATTGGTTTGGGATTGCCATAGTTAGTTCAATATTGTGCAAGTAAGAACTTTGAAATGTTGATAGACAGATGTTGAACATCCTAATTGGATATAGGTAGGGTTTCTTGGTGCTATTTAATCGTGCGAAGAACAGGTCAAACTGTTAGTTTGTGATGAAATTAAAAACTTGGCTGTCGAAATATTGACTTCCTCGTTGGAAAAAGTGTATTTAATTATGTATTTTGTGTAGTGGTGCCACACAAATTATGTTCTCATGTCAAAGATTTGCTAATCTCTGATATAGGCGAGACGTTTAAAAAGCAATAATAACTTATTTTATGCATCTATTTGTCAAATCACATTTTCTGCAAGTGTCACTTTTGACCAATAGTTTGCTATGATTGTTATCCAAATAAAACAATTAGATGCAATTTTACAATTTTGAGGTAATTTATTTTAAATTTTACTAACCTACTGTTTTACCACAATTTTTTTTTACCCTCACCCACATTCCAAGATTACAATTTTTGCTTAAACGTTGCTTCTTTCAGCCAAAAGTTGCTTACATTTACAATCGTATTTGCATCACTTGGGACGTTTCAACTTTTAAGATAAAAGTTTGAGTCGTTGATTTATAGTAAAAAAAAGCATCTTTCTACTTTTTTTAAAAACAGATTTTGAAAATATTTTTTTGTAAGCTCTGGGCAAATAGTTCAGCCTTCTAGAAAAAGGATTGTTAAGGATATATAAAAAAAAAATTATTGTTATATTAACCTTATGTTATGTTATGTTATTGAATTTGTAATATTTACAACTTTAAAACTCAAAGAAAAACATTAAAGTTGGTCATGCAACCATGTTTTGTGTTATAGATAATAACTGTTTTTCCAAAGAAATCAAATTTTCAACAAGGGATAGCGTAGCCTTTAAGATATATATATATATATACAATAATATATATAGCTCACATTAAAGATTAAAATTCACGCCTTTAAAATAAAAGTACATAGGCAAAATAATCGTGTTGATGATATCACAGAAAAATCTTATTTTGAATATAAATTTGTTATTGAAAGGGGAGCTCTGTGCATATTTTATATAGAGAAGATATCTCTCTCTCTCAGTACATTAAGGTCTAGCAAGATACCATACCACAAATATTCCCATGCTTTCTAACACTATTGCATGGCGGAGTAAAGAATAAAGGAAAGTGTCCCCATGTTAAATATAAACACAGATAAAAAAAAAGGAATTGGGTAAGGGTTCCAGGACAATGGAGTAAAGAATAAAGGAAAGTGTCCCCATGTTAAATATAAACACAGATAAAAAAAAAAGGGAATTGGGTAAGGGTTCCAGGACAACAAAGAAAAGGCCAAACACTATAAAATAAATTGAATTTCAAATAAGATGGCTCCAGATAAAATTCAAATACGGAAGTAGTAGTGGAGCCATGAAAGGCATGTAGAGGCCAGGCACACAGTGATATAGAATAACACGCCATCTCCATGATGTAGCAACGGGCCTATCTAGCCGCCACCTCCTCCTCATCCATAAACTCCTCATTATAATTCACAGGAGAACGGGGTGTCGGGATCTATATAAACGTGGGAACAACTGAGGGAGGTCAAGGAAGGACCAGTCTGGATAAAAGGGAGATTTTTTTTCGATAATTTTTTTTACGTGTAAATGCCAGTACATTTGCAACCTTAATAAAGTTGCATGTCAAATAAGTCTCGATTAAATATTGTAGTAAATTTTTTTTTATTAGTTGGCCTACGTTTTATAGTCATGGCTATTGACTAGATCTAAGGTGAAGGGACGGGGAGAATAATTGAGAGGTAATGTAGCCCAATTACCCTAGTTTGAGGAGGTCAAATCCACAGTGATAGGCTAAATCACAGGTGGGAAAACATCTCCGGTGCACTCAGCCTAGGTTCGAGCCTCAAACCTCCCGTCATTAGCATTCCAGTTTATTGCGAGACTGACGCCTTAAGCCAAGTGACCTTCGGTGCTGGTTTACTGACATGGATGAATTAGTTACAAATTTCCGAAACTGGTACAGTACTGATAATACTACAACTATGATTTCACGCCTGGATATGTTTAATAATTGGAAATCAGGACAAATTTGTGTGTAAAAAGTCAGCTTCATCCGGAATCGAGCCAGGGTCCTCTAGGTTTGTAGTTGATCATTATGACCATTTGACCATGCTAATGGGACGGGCAAGCAAGTTTGGAACAAGTGCAGGCAGGAGTGACCCCCTCAGTTGTCCAAACCTGGATTATATGTTAACCCAAACCCAGTAAAAACAAGCTGGGCGGGTGCTTGTAGGGCGGGCGCGTGATAAACATTCCAATCACTCAACAGTCTGCAATGTTTGTTATAGAAAGAGAAAGAGTTATGGAGAAAAATAGGAAAAGAAGGATATAAAGAGCATGTGTCAACTGTCAGCTAGCATAAGCCAATGCTTAGTACTGAAATTTTACCACAATAATACCCTATTCCCGTAATTTGTGCAGCCATAGTTTTAATTAGAACCCTTGGAAACTATAAGTTGTGATGTAGAAGCCTTACATACTTTCACTTCCTCTCTCGGCGACCGAAACCTCTCCTCTTTCCCCCGGCAAGCATTGTGATGGCTAGTAGTCGGCAAGTGATTTTCTTATCACCGCGTCTTACTACCCAATCGGGTCTTACGCTTATGTACTAATTACAATAATGGTTTTAAGAATTAGGAAGGTTATATTTTAGGAAGTGTACCCGCATTTGCGTGGAGGGAGAGTGGAAAACCATTTTGTAAAAAACTGAGTAGACCCCTACACCCGACCGAGATTCGAACCTCAATTTCCGCATCATTAGCAGTCTATTCTACTGCGAGAGTAGCGACTTATGTCATGCGACCACCAAACCGGCTCTCATTGGATGCTGCTGGACAAAAACTCTGAAGATTATTCCAATATTTAGTGATGAATTTATACCACAAGACTATCCTATTCACATGATTTATGCCACCATAGTTTTCGTTTGGACACCAAAAACGTTGATTATTATTAATCTCGCGTAGTACCTAACAGATATAACGGCTCCAATTCTAAAACATATGCCAATATGTTGTGCTGGATTTATGCTAAAAAAATAACCCACTTTCACAATTTGTGACGTCATAGTTTTCGATAAAACGCCTAAAAACTGTGGGTGCTGCTAACTGGATGTGTCATTATTACGAAATTAACGGCATAGGATCTGAAACCTTTGTCACGTTCAAAACTTGAGCCACAAGAAAATACGACTTCCATTATTTGATAACCTGTGTTAGTGTGTATGATATAGCCCGTCCTAGGGAATGACTACTCAGGAAAGACGGTCAGAATGCTTGTAGTCTAAAGTCGATCCCAGGCGATATAGTAAAAAATAGACTATTTCAAGAGCTTCATTTTGCAACTAGAACTGGCTTTCCTACTTTTGTTGCTGTTCGTTTATCTTGGAACGAATCAATCTCTCGTCGACGAACCTAGCTATTGGACCTATCTTATAAGAAACACCAGGGTAGAACCAAGCTATTGGCCCTATCTTATAAGCAACACCAGGGTAGAACCAAGCTATTGGCCCTATCTTATAAGCAACACCAGGATATAACCAAGCTATTGGACCTATCTTATAAGAAACATCAGGGTAGAACCAAGCAAGGTAAGCTTTGTTACCTCTTAGGGTAAACGATGAATATAATTACTATACCATCACTTTGCAGGTATTGCTTACAATATTGACAGTTCTGTATCTTCAAGATCGCTTATTCACTCTTCATTAGTTTTAGAATTTTACTTTGCTATCTTGTTAATTAAATAAATCACTTTATTTCATTGGGGAAGGCTAGCTTTATGTTCTTAGCTAATTTTGCTTTGATCACATAAGTGCAGTATTTCACGTGAAACGTCGGTGAAAATGAGCTAATTTCACCTTTTTATTTTATTTTGAATAATAAAACTTAAATGTAAGATTTCTAATCCTCTTGTTGATATCATTCACTTCAATTTTAGTTTGAACCATATTTTTAAATAACGAGACTTGTATGGACGTCTGCAATGCTTCTCATCTCTCCAGTAGGCGCCCTCTTAAAAATATGTATTTTGATACGATTATAGTTTTTATGTCACGTTTTATATATGTCTCTATTTTGAAAGTACATGTCAAATAACCAATTTTAAAATCTAGCACAGATAATATACGGAAGACCCTTGTCAATTTTCCAGATAATGTTTTTCTCCCATGTCCATAGTATTGGTGTGCACTTGTATATTTTGTGTTCTGTCACGTGTAACGAACGGAAAGTACTTGTGAAACTAATTGTACAAGTGTCCCTGTAAAAACACACTGACACAGAGCACACACAGTTGGGTGTGGGTGACATGCGCAGTGCAGTGCCTTGTTGGGTTTTTATATGGGTCCGACATGGCGAGGCCCCGTTCACACGGCCACTGCGTTGAGCAAACGTTCAACAACACGTTGTATCATACGTATGGAGCAGAGATGGGTAACCTGTTTTTCAATGTAGTCACAGGTGTGGCGAATATCGCCAACTAAGACGCGGCGCCGAGAAGTAATTTCCGTTGTCTGATTCTTAGGAAATCAAATGGTGTAACGCCCATTACAGCGGAATCGCCTTGTGGGGTTTCCGTGCCGGAACCCTCGAGGTTTCTAGAGAATAAGAATTTCCTTTCGGCGCGTCGCGGCGCGCCTGTGTGGGCGAGGGTTGTGGAAGGAACCGCGGGAGGAGTACGCTCTCATGTCATTCAGACACCATTCGGGTGAGTTGACTTAGTGCCGGCATGTCTAGAACTCCGACACATGATTTATTTATTTAGCTCCGCATCATACTACCCTTTCGTGCTATACGCTTATATCCTAATTACGCTAATGGATTAGGAATTTGGAAGGTTGAATTTAGAGGAAGTGAACCCACATTTTCATGGAGGTAGAGTAGAAAACCATTTAGAAAAAATCACCCCCAGTTAACCCGAGCGAGATTCGAACCTCAATCTTCCCGTCCTCGGCAGTCTAGCTCAAAACGAAACTAGCGTGTTAGCTAACTACGCCACATAATGTTGTAGGTTGTGGGCGTTTTGTATTTTATTCTTACTTTTTTATTTTTAGCACCGCGTCTTACTAACCGTACTAGTTAAACTAATGGATTAAAAAAAGCTTAATATAGAATAAATGCACCCGCATTTGCCTGCACGGAGGGCCATTTAGGAAAATACCCTCAGTGTACTTGACCGGAATCCAACCCCGATCACCCCGTCTTCGGCAATCTAGTCCAACACCCAATATGAAAGTAACAAGTTAGACTACACGACCATCGAAGCGGGTTATTCTTACTGTTGATAAGTAAAATGCACATTATATTGAGGTAGAATTTTAATCAAGACCAGAGAAGTCGAAAAGCATGTTTTCATTGTGTTTTTCCTAGTAGATTTAATATTAAAATTAGAGGAGTAAAGTGGTGAACAGAAGGTAAATATATACTATACCATTTTGACCCAATAAAATATATTAACTTAAAAAAATTACCTTATCAAAAATTAATCATCACTTCTCAAACAAAGTAGTGTAATGTGCAAACGAATTTGGCCATTTAAGGTGAGTTTAAAGTACTCTGCACTTAGTGTAAAATCTATTATAGTTTATTAGATTCTCAGAATGAATGACGAAGAAGGGATACTATTAGCTTAAAGAATATTCCAAACTATATAACCTATCTCATCCCAAGTACAACGATAGTTAGGTGAATGTTCCACACGGCGGTTCCACGTGACGCTTCTTAGTGGGCGACTAGCTTAAGAAGTGAAATTTGTCACACCATGTAATAATTGTGAAATTAGTTTACACAATCAAACATTTAAAACACCATACACTATTTGAACTAGTTTGTCTAAAACATGCACACTTTGACTATTCGTTTACAACTGCCTCAAAAGCAAATTATTAAAATTGTTCAATGAAAATGTAAGGAAAATGAATGCGAAATTTGACAATCCTTTTATATGAAGGCAGAGATGAAACGAAGTGTTGGGGAATATTGAATGACAGTATGGTTTCAATAAGTTATTCAGAAATCGCAATGCTTCCAATGGTATGCAGGAGATATCAAGTTACAACTAACATACACCATCAGGAAAAATATATTTTACTGTGAGAGCTGGCCCATTTAAATTCACCGTCCGCTTATGGCGACTTTTTCAATTGAGGCGATTGGCGACAGACTTGCCTACCCTGGTAGAGTAAGACTGAGATTGATATGGTAGATCACAATATTCATAATACAATTAACAATACAAATGCAGGGCGGTAACGTCAAAACAAAATGACCACTGTGTTGATATTAGGAATTTAATAAGTGTCTTCATAGAACCATTATAATAGTTTTATAATTTAAGCTAGCGTATATATTTTCACCGGTGCAAGCTCGGTGTGGACGTCAAGCTCATTTTCTCGTGTTTGTCAGTGACAGGTGGGTCAAAATTCGAATCCCAGCAGGATGTAATTAGGTTTATCTTTCTCTGAATGGTTTACCACTCTCCGTCATGAAAATAGGTTGGGTAACGTTCATCTAAATATATCTTTCTCATCCCTACCACAGTAGCTTGATAAATATACACGAGTGTATGCTGAACGGGTAGTGAGACCCGGTGAAGAGATAAACTTCAACTGAAAAGGAAAAATATAATATTTGGTACAAACCATTATGTTCCCTTTAGTCACGTTATAAATTTATACATAATGGTTTGCTATCTAAATTTATTTAAGAAACTTATTTGTATTTTGTATGTTTAAATAAATACTTACAAGACTCTGAAAATGTTCTCATAAAAAACAATTGAAATTTATTGAGGGGTGTCTTTTTTTTATGGATTAGTCAACCTGTGATTATATAAAAGGAAAAAAGCTATAGTGGAAGTAAACACACTTATAGTTACTGTTTCTTAAAACTGTGACAGCTAGAAATGTTGATAGATTTACGTTCACGTATTCATACGGCTAATCATATAATATTAAGATGTCATTTTTGATGGATATTATTAATATCAAAATAATAGTAAAATTTAACAATTTTAGGCCGGTCTACATTGAACTTTGGCTTACGTAAGAATTACCTTACCTAAATTATTAAGCACAATGTATTTTTGAACTGACCGATTAATTTTATTATTTTGCCACACACTACTTTTCGAAACACCGGTAGAATAAGGTCTACTTGACTCCAAACCAAGGGGTCGAAGTCTAAATCTTGACTAGCTACGCTAGTATTTCAATATCTATAATGGTTTATTCTCTTTTCAAGAACATTCTGGGGTATTTCCTTTAAATTCTGTCTCCATTAACCTATCCTATTAGATTAGATGTTTCAAGTCACTAAGAGCAAGCCAGCAAATCACATCGGTGGACGGATGGACTAAATGTTAGGTTAATCTTATCTGTCCCTTTAGTCACGTTATAAATTTATACATAATGGTTTGCTATCTAAATTTATTTAAGAAACTTATTTGTATTTTGTATGTTTTAATAAATACTTACAAGACTCTGAAAATGTTCTCATAAAAAACAATTGAAATTTATTGAGGGGTGTCTTTTTTTATGGATTAGTCAACCTGTGATTATATAAAAGGAAAAAAGCTATAGTGGAAGTAAACACACTTATAGTTACTGTTTCTTAAAATTGTGACAGCTAGAAATGTTGCTAGATTTATGTTCACGTATTCATACGGCTAATCATATAATATTAAGATGTCATTTTTGACAGATATTATTAATATCAAAATATTAGTAAAATTTAACCATTTTAGGCCGGTCTGCATTGAACTTTGGCTTACGTAAGAATTACCTTACCTAAATTATTAAGCACAATGTGTTTTTGAACTGAACGATTAATTTTATTATTTTGCCACACACTACTTTTCGAAACACCGGTAGAATCAGGTCTACTTGACTCCAAACCAAGGGGTCGAAGTCTAAACCTTGACTAGCTACGCTAGTATTTCAATCTCTATAATGGTTTATTCTCTTTTCAAGAACATTCTGGGGTATTTCCTTTAAATTCTGTTTCCATTAACCTGTCCTATTAGATTTGATGTTTCAAGTCATTAAGAGTAAGCCAGCAACTCGCATCGGTGGACGGATGGACTAAATGTTAGGTTCATCTTATCTGGGTTTTTTGGGGAAGGGACAGTCAGGGGCTGAATCTCGGATGGATGTACTGGGAATGTTTGTTTTTCCTATTTGATTTCCCACTATTCCTCCTTACAAATAAGGGTACATTTTCTCTCAATTATAACCACCTAATCCCTACCTCCCTTTGTATAAATATGAGAATAGCCCAGACGGGTATAAACACGGAATTGTTATTATTATTATCATTAGGTGTTCTGTCTTACGGCAGGTCAATTCTTTTTGTCAATAAACTTAGATCGTTTATGCGCCCTATCCTCTGTGTTCTCCTTCAGCAAACAAAATGTTCTTTCTTTCAATTCATCCAATATTTGAATACTTCTTCTTCCTAAGCTCCTCTTTACCTCAACCTTGCCTTCTATGACGTGGCGGAGAAGAGAACTCCTTCTAAGGATCCAGTTTGTATTCACCGAATAATCACATCCAAAATGGCTCGCTTCTCGCCCATTCTTCTTAAAACTTCTACATTTGTCAGCTGTCTGTCCACCTGATCTTCTCAAGTCTTCTCCAGCGTTGCATTTCAAAGCTTCCCAAGTATTTCCTTTCCATCCTCCTGAAATTCCAAGTTTCTGCACCAGCGGAATGCTCCAAATGTGTCATTTCATTTGTTTCTTCCTCAGTTTCAAACTCGACTAATTAATAAATACATCATAGTATCGAGACGATGAAGCTGCTCTTGTAATGCAAGGTAGGTGTGAACGGGGCCTCGCGAGGGTGCATGCATGTCCAATGCATACGATGACGGCCAAACAATCTAGAGAGAAGGGTGAGAGGGGGGGGCTATGTGGACAAAAAAAGGGAGTGGGTGTTGGGAAACAGTGGAAAAGGGGAGGCCATGGAAACAACGTATCACGACACGAATCAAAAAGTCAAGTAACAACACCAGCATTTAAAATTACACGGACATCAGCCATATGTTACACTGTTTCCGGGTCGGGCGGGTGTTTCGGGTGTCGGGCGGACCCTCCTGGTCATTTAAGAGATGTTTAAAAATAAAACGAAACTCGGCGGTGTAGTGTCAAACATTTTATTGGCGCTGTTTCTGGGCACAGGATGCTGCTATGTTTACAACCGAGCAAACCATTTTTAGGACAAGTTACACGCATCATCCTTCCCTTCCCCCCTTTATCACCAACCCTTTTTGAGCAACCGAAATCAGAGTGGTCCTTTGCTAGAATCGACGTGCTGTCCGGTAGCTAAAAACCCACTTCCGACACCTAAAGGCAAGTCAAACATACATTTTTCGATTTAAAATTTAATAAAAATGGCGAATTATAAAAATCTTTTATAGTATCCAAGTACATTATACAGTATTTGTTTGTAGCATTACAAAGAATTTTTTATTTTTTCAAATGGAAAATCAATACAACCGGTCGTTATATTCATCCTGTTTGTAAACATTTTAATCACACTAGTGTAATAGGAATAGGAATGTAAGATTTAAAAGAAAATATACCCGCATTTGCATGGAGGAAGAGTGGGGTACGTTTTATAAAACCACCCTCAGTACACACTGTCAGTATTTGGGTCCTGATCTTCCCATCTCATGAAAACCAGACTAGATGAGACTAACATTAACACGAATAATGAGAAAAAATTAAAATTAGTTTTTTTGGGGGTCGTACAGCGACAGAATTGTGTCTTTTTCTTTGAATTAAACTGTCATGCTTGATTTTATCTTATTTTGATTATTGGCAACACTGGTACAGTTCTGCGTAGTCAATCTTAATATTGTTTTGTTTTGCAAAATAAATTACATCTACCCTGTTGATAACTAAGCAGGTATTGTTGTTTAAAAACCACATTCATCTTCTTCTGTATGTGCTCAATAAATTGCGCAAGCAAACTATTTTAAAATAAACCACACCAAATATACTCTTAGAAACATTTCATGTTTCAAGTCCTCTAAGCAAGATTATATTATTAAGAGAGTAAAAGCGGTCTTTGGAAAGACCAGCGCCACAATTTGGGAGGATTGCCTTTTTCTCTAGTGTGTGGTATTTTTTATACCTACAATATTTTTTTTAGGATATTTATAAACGTTCCAGATGTCAATTCTAGTAAGGGTAAAATTAAAGATGAAAATTTTAAATAGGATAATTTTCAGCAGTGGCGAAATGCGAGGTAGGGTTTGAATGGTAGAGTTGGCACCTAGAACCTATACATCAAATAGTGTGTTAAGGGACGAGTGGGTTTATGAGAGGGGTGATAAGGGGTATAGGGTAGAGGTACAAACGGGCCACGGTGGAAAGAGGTGGTAGTGTTCTTTAAATACTTTAAAGATAATAATTGAAAATTTAAGAAAAACAAATTCCGTAAAATACTAAGGGAAAATGTTCCGTCTTACATCGATAGGTACAATGAATGATATAGAGCTTGGTGGGGGGGAATTTTTTGTGGTTGCCTCTAAAAGTTGGTGCGGTGTATTTATTTGGTTTTCTTCGTGTTTATTTCTTCTGTTTAGAGACTGAATGTTGCATATTTGTTTTCTTGAATTAAGGTAATTATAGGCTGTATACACCTCTAGTGGGCTAAGAGGATTACTTTGTATCCCTTTCTAAACTTTTTTCCCACACATAGGCACTTCTCTACATACCTTCCATGGAATGTGTTTTCTTCTATACTAACCCAAGGAATGGTTTAGAAAATATCACAGTTACTGTTTAAACTAAGTCTGCTTACCCTGTCAACACTCTCCAACATACCTCTGCTCTTTTTAATTAGTCTTATTTTAAGGTCATTTGCGGAGGTTGTCCTAAGAGATCCCATTCGGGCTGCGTGGAACGAGAATTGTTCTCTGTAAATATGTAATTTGTTAGATGTATGATCCTGATGAATGATTAATGCGGTAACAAAAAAATAATTGATTTTCTGACAATAATCTACCTGTTTTTCATTAATATATTAGGGTTGTCTATTTTGGTTTGTACTGTTTTACAGCTTTGTCCTTTTTTCTTTGTCATTATTTGTATAATAATTCTTAGAGACTCGCAGCAAGACGAAGAATATTTGGCAGCTTGGACGTAATTGAGATTTAACCATGTTATAAAAACCGATCAATATAATGGAAAGTAATAGAGCCTATACGGTGAATAATATCAACACTATTTATGAACGGCGAGTTGCTCTTTCCATAATTTATAAGTTATTATAATTATATCAATCATATTTACGATATTTCAACGCCACTTTAGAATAATATCGTGATGAATTCAACACATATTTGCAATGCGATGAATAGAATAATATGTATTTATCACAAGTCACATATTGAGTAACTTGGCTGTTCATACTCTTCTCTACGTCAGTTTGCACGGGGTAGGGGGGAGGGGGGAGGAGTAAGAGTAAAAAAAATCACTAGGATTCTGCCAAAATTATCAAATAAATAACTCCCAACAAGTTTACAGCCTGGAACATGGCTATTCCGCCGGGGGACATCACCCCATTCCCTACTCCAAGCAAAGAAAAAATCTCCTCACCATTGACAGTTGGCACGGAAACATCACTGTTTTTATATCTTCTTACGAGGAAAAGGAGCGGGTTGGGGGGAAGTCCCTCACCTTTTGATGCTACTTTTTATAGGGAACGTCAAGCACCAACAGGAAGGTTATTTCCAGATTTAACTGCACCCTAACTCGCAACTGATAAGTAAACAAGAAAGAGAGAGAGACACACACACAAACTAGGACTGCCTTGAATACTAGGGTTGGAGTATGTGAGCCGAAGGGAACCTAGGGTTCGATCTACGAATAGTTGTTTCCAGATGAAGCACAAACTTCGAGGGAAAAAAACTCAATGTCGTTAGCCCGTAATACCGAACGAGCGGTCACCACATGTTGGTGAAGAGAGTGTCAACATTTGCGGATAGATGGTGTTATGTGGTCAGCACAACGAATCCTTCAAGCGTTAATTTCAGTTTTCTAGACTCAGACCACTACTAATTTATTCAAATATCCCCATTTGTCCTCACGATTTTGAGTAGACCCGTTCCTGACACAATGCTTCACAGAAAAATCTAGAAGACAATGGGATCGAACCACGGAACTCTAGGTCTATAACCAGTAAATCTGACCCCTAGACCACAGAGGTGTTCAAACGTAATGAAACGGTTCATACTCATCGTAGGTGGTCTAAACGTGACAAACGAAGGTTTTAAGGGCCTATCAGAAACGCGTTTCTGCAACTAATTAGCTCATGCTTTATGACTTAGTTCATTTTTAAATCTTTGCCACTTGAAGGATTGTTTTAACATAGCATTTTTTAAATAAATTGTCCATATTCTTTCTACTGCAGAGCTATTATGTATTATATTAAAATTTCCCCAATCACTAAAACGAGTTTTTTAGAGTCTTTAACTCTCGTGCCATAGCTTAGACAGGTAGCTTGCTTTGACTTGAGGTGGCCATCTCAGTCAGAGAGAAAGTATTGATCGTGGTCAACCCACACTGCTTAAAATACAAATGCCTGTGTAATTTTCTGTAACTACTTCTATATTAAGTCTAAGTTTAAACTCCCGTTCACCCTTTGTCATGTCATTAAGAAAGAGGGGAACGAAAAATACGAAACTTATTATCTAAAGTTCTCTGCTAGTTCTCAAATCTCATAGATCTGCAAATATGTTTATGAAAATGAGCTAGTGTCATTTTTTCTATTAATAAAACTCAAACTAGAAATAGGGTTGTTAAATATCAATGAAAATTATATTTTCATGTGAGGTATGTAGAGCAAAACCTATGTTAGTCTATGATTAGTCAAATAGTTAGCGAGTAGGGGAGAACATTTCACAGGTACAGTTTGAACAAGATCTGATTACTCTGGAGACACTCTTCAACACACCACTGAGATTTTAAGAGTTTGAATCTTGGTTAAGGAGAAGGAGGTGGTGTGTAAGCAGCTGGCATTAGAGTGATTAAATGTTCACTATAATTGTGGTCCTTGGCAACCTTAGCTCGTGTTAAGCACCAGAAATGTTTTTATAAATTAAATTAAACCTCCAATAGCCAGCCAACGCAGTGGCACAAAAGAGTACCAATAAAAACAAAAGTTTATAACGTCCCATTTTTTTGACAGGTGGCACTTGAACATTTCAACAGCTAGTCCGGACTAAAATTAGTTTTACTTTATACTATAACCCAACCTGAGCAACAAAAACAAGACAACTATAAGGGTACAAAGTAATATAGTTTTTTTAGTAGTGATATTTCATGTCTTAAGGAAAGTGTACTCATATCAGTTTAAAGAAATACTAATGAAAAAAATACATTATATCATCTTCTTTTTTGTCAAAGCACAGTGATTTAATAAAATGTTGGTGGTCCAGTAGAAGTCGTGTCGGAGAAACTAGCACCGGAAGAAGAAGGGGGAAAAAATGTAGAAAGGGGAGATGTATCGATGCATCGTGTTTGATTTATCCGCACTGTCTGAATACCCACTTGGCTTCGGGTCTCAGCGCTCCACGAACAAAACCCGGACCCCAAGCCTAAAATTAACAACGCGGGATTTATAGTGAAAACTCGCCTCCCCTCCCCTCCATTTATCAATTGAAAAATAAAATATATGTTATGGTTTAAAGAAAATAATTATTTTAAGACGTGATATAATAGAAACACCCTGGTAATAAATAATAACTCCAGGAAATAGAGCACACGGACCGAGTATAAAAAAATAGACAAGAGCACCTTACGTTTTGGCCAACGTTTCCGAAGTATTTCTGGGATGGATTGGTTCGTATCCATTTCGCCACGTATTGGTCCGATTACTATAGTTGACGTCTAAATTAAGAAATAATATTTTCAAAATGTTTGCATCGTCTTGAAAAGATTTATTAATGTTCAGGATTAGTTGTGGATTGAATAGATTAACAATAGCTAATTTACACATTCTCATTACATACAGGAATTTAAAAAAGGGCAGATGCGTTTAATTTTTTTTTCTATAGCCAAATACTTCTATTAACTTATTTAAAATTATAACATTATCTTAGAGAGAAAAAATCAAAAGTAATTACTAACATCTAAAATGGTATCACATTCCATAATATAACTGAGCATTTAACAAATTCAATAAATTATAATGAAAAGAAAGTCAACATTTTCTTCCAAAAAATTAAGAACGGGTTCAAAACCTCAAAACATTGTCATGACCGTTGGGAAACTGTGTTGACCAGCTATCTGTCACAGTGAATTGTTCTTATGCATCAGTAGAACAATCATTGGCCAGGTATCAACGGAGAAGCATTCCCATTTAAAATATGTAGAGCAAGGCCTATGTATGATTGGTCAAATGGGGAGTGGGTAAAAGGTAACATATATTAGGTACAGTTTAAGGTAGGAGTGTATGGAACGTGAGCTAAGGGCAGTATTTTTACACTTTTTATAGCAAAACTTTTTTGAACAAATTAAAAAATATATTGCTCCAGAAAAAAACATAGATTTTAATTTTCATAAAATGGTGGTGACCTCGACAGTTCTTAAATATCTGTCAAGATTATCCTGGAATTTAATGACAACTTTTAATCTTTAGTTAAAAAGTGCATCATCTAATGCAGCCTTACTCATGACAAACATTCAAAAACTGGTGATATCTCCATGTGAAGAAAATTAAAATTTATGTTTCTACAATATTGTATGTATTTTGCCCTTAGCTAGCGTTCCCTACACTCCCACTCCCACCTTAGACAAGCTCTGCCTACCCTGTATACACTTCACGTCACGCCTCTGTATACATAATATATACACACGTGCACACACAGAGCTCAGTTGGGGTCGGGGAGTTCTAACGGGCATCTTGGGTAACAACAACCCTTACAGCGGAAGTTGCGACCAATCATATGTTTCTCTCTTTCAAAGGTGAAACAGGTAAAACCAACCAGGTGAGCGTAGTCAAGGTAAGTTACCAAGGAGCCGAGTGGGTGGGAGGACTCTGATGGTAGGATACAATCAGGTAACTGCTACAGGTAGGAACTTCCACCCCACCATTGAGAGAATACGACCCGTGGAAGGGATGACCAAAGGAGGATCCACAAATAGTTGGTCTATCAAAGAAACAAATGGGAGAGAGGACCGATTTTATTTTTTTCCGCAACATCTTACTATCTATATAAGCATTTTAACTTCGCTTAAGAGGATGGTGACATTTTTGGAAACTCGTAGCCGTGTTTGGTGTGGAGGGTAGAGCGGAAAACTATTTAGGAAAATATCAGCCTCATTAAACTCGTCTGGAATTCGAACCCCGATCTCTTCATCATCAGAAAAACAAACAGACTAGATTATGTTGACATTAAGTCCGCGTACCCACCGATGATTGTGAGCACTTTATTCACTCGAGGCTTAACGTGCTCTTTCTTCACATAACAATTTTAGATTAAATTAAATTAACTTAAATCGGCGCACACCAAACATTCCAATAGAATAGCTAGAAAGGGGCAAAACATATAGGCCTAATAGGTACAGTTTAAACAAATTGTGCTTACACTGGCAACACTACGTCACGTCACTGACCATCATGTGAATCCCATATATAGTAAGATTTTGTAAGAAAGAACCTTTATAAAAAAAATTACAAAAATATTCCGTAATAATTCTTAATTATTTTTATGTTACTAGATTAGATATTTGATAAGCACTGATATTATACATCCAAAATAACGACTGCCGCTTACAGGTCTTGACACATGAATATTTGAAAAATTGTTAAAGTTACTTTTGTACCTGTTAATAAAGTGTTGTTTTATTTATATCGGAATCAGACTGTTGTAATGGCTAAACAGCCAGTTTAAGATGGAAAAGGTGGGGTATAATTTAAACAGCGTTACTACCGTAATGGAATCATCATATAGCAACGGAGATGTTAATATTTTTTTAACATAGGAATGATAGCGTGTAAAGTTAAAAGGTCGCAGATAAAAGCTTAAGGGCCTATCTATGATTTCGTATGTCTTATGGCGCTAATGCGCTAACACTGAGCTATCCAGGCCCAAGGTAATAAAACAACCATTGTTTTAAGAAGTCTGTGATGAAAGACATGTAGTATCGTCTGCTACTCAAAAACTATCAAAAAACAGTTACTTGACTGGGGGTATTGTGTTTATGTTGTTATTATTATTATTGTTATTATTATTATTATTATTATTATTATTAACACCCCGTCTTACTACCCGTTCGGGTTATACGCACTTATGCTAATGTGTAATGATAGGGTGATTGTGAGATGAAATGAAGGACCTACATTTCACAATATGTCTTGTCAGAGGTGAAGGAAGGGTTTGGTAATCAGATAAATCTTTGCCGGGACCGAGGATCGAACCCCGGCGGCCAGCATAGAAGTCTGACACCTTACCCCTAGACCGCCAGGTCACCTTGTGTTTATGTTGCTGAGTGTAAAAGTTTTTAACTGTACAGGTAGGTTATGAGCATCACCGTCATCCATAAAATAAAATATTTGAAGTAAATGTGTTTGCCCCACATCTGTGCGTTCGTGGGAATGGAACATAGGAGTCCTGGGTGGCAGTCCATTGGTCCAAATCAAAACCCATTGGCCAATATGAGAATCTTCCCTGAAATTACATCATCTGCAAAGTTCATTTTCAAAAGTTTTAGGCCACTCTAGTCGGTTATGCTTTGCTTTTTACACTTGTCAGTCACAGCACCCGGTCAGATAATTTTATTTAAAATTCTAAGTTGAGGCCTTGAGTTTGTTCGTTATAATGCGGGGCTTGATAAATATTATAAATAATTTACAGTACATCCATGGTTAGCATGCGATATAATTCATAGACAGGATTAAATAACATATTAATTGGTAATTTATCGTGCCAACCCCTTTCAAAATCACGGGTAGGGCCTAAAGAGACTTAGCGCATTCAAGGTGTATTGGACATTAAAATAATAAACTGGAACTATAAAATTATATAGGCATATACTATTTTATTTCGAATCCACAATACAATTTACAATCAGAACAACATCTGAAATTAACATTACTAGCTCCGCAACACTTTCGCCCTTCTTTAGTTAGCCCCACGCCATTTCGACTGTATACGAGAGTAGTGGTGACATTCATTATAAGTTGAGAACCATTATGGCACGTAGCAGTTAGCAAAAAATTCGGGAAATGTTCGATTCCAGAAGGCGAAAAAAAATTTTTAGACTAGAGGGTAGGCTATATGTTAGTCCTAGAGCTAGGTGTGTAGTTATTATGCTATATGTAGGCCTAGTTGTTTAGGTGGGGATGCAGGGAACGCAAGAAAAGGTAGGCCTAAGTATTTTTGCAGTTTTTAAAGCAAAGCATTTTTTGGTCAAATTAAATAAACTATTACTTCTATACAAATAAATAATTCAATTTTCTTCGCATGAAGACATCAATAATTGTTGAATATCTGTCAAGGGTGTCCTAGAATTTCATGAAAACTTTTTTTATTCATTTAAAAAGGTTTTTTAGATAGTATACTTATGATAGATATTCAACCATAGTTGATATCACTTTGTGAATAAAATTAAACTCTACATTTGTATAGAAGCAATATTTGATTATTATTTTTACAAAAAAGAATATATATTTTTTGCTATAAATCTGCAAAAACATTTACTTTTTCTCGCGTATCTCCACCTTAATGGCGTGTCATGGAGAGTCTCCAGGGTAATCAAAGTTATTTTAAAATGTAGGTCTACCTGTGATATTTTCTCAACCCTCACTCAGTAAGACACTCGTTGGTCAGATATCAACGGAAGTAGCCTACATTTCCCGTGTCAGGTATCTGGTGCAGAGTTTTGACTTAAGCTATGAGTGAAGAATTACCCTGAGCACGGAATGGATCCTGAATAGCTCAGTGGCAAAGAATTGGCTCGCTAAGCCAAAGGTATTTGGTTCGATTACCATGTTCATTTTATATTGTTCATATTTACTAATACTATGGTCGAATGGGGACAAAGTGGTTGAGAACATATCACTGATAAGGTTTTAAAAAACTTTGCCATTTCTAGATGTATTTTTTATATTTAGTTTTTATGTAGGATAGTGAAAATAATGTTTAAGAGCTGCACCTACAAACTAAAATACAGACTAAGACTCGTCCCTTTATATGAACGCCATGATGAAACATTTTTCCTTGGCCCTTGAGCCAATAGGACACAAGCACAGGTGTTGTTCCACCAATGGCATGTTTGTTACCTTACCTACCTACATTATATAACAATGATAGGGTGGGTGTAACCCCTCCTTCTCCCCCCCACTAGGTATTCATGGGAAGAGGGTGGGGCCGGGAGATTGGCAGGTGTTTCTCATCCCTTAACAACCAACCATTGCAACGTAATTTGGACCTGTAAGGTTTCATTTAAACGATAGAAAATCATTTCGAATAACATATTTCATATAGGCCCTATATTCTTATTTCATGCCAATAATTAATAATTACGGTTATACCTATAAAAACGTAGTTTAAAACTATATACACACGAAACAACTTCTTGTACAAACATTCTTTTAAATACATAAAAATTATATTATATATATATATATAATATTAAAATAAGATAAAGTTTAAAATTATAGACAATTATATAAAAATAAAATGTATTATATTATAACTATATTTATTATATTATAAAAAAATAAAAATTTAATGTATTATGTATAAAAATGTATATAATTTAAACATTACCAGATTTTAAAATTATTCATATAAATTATGTTATACAATTTTTATGAACATATTATATATAAGTTTATTACTTATAAAATTATAAATATATATTTGATGTATTTAAATGAATTTTTGCGATCCATGTGATTATATATTGTAATTTTAAACGTTACCTGTTTCTAATAAAAATAATTTTATGCTAAGTAAATACTCTGGAGTGTATCAATCAAATTTTCTGTCCAGCAGACAAGGAAAGCTATCTATATTTACAAGTAAAAATGGCCGATATATATATTTCCCACAAGGTACAAAATACTGTGCAGAGTTGATCTTGTACGATCTTTGATGTTCACACGACTCTATCCGTTGCCAGGGTACGCAGAGCTTGTTAAGATTGTAGGCCTTCATTTAGGCTAATAGTTTATCATCCATTTGGTCCTCATTTGATCAATCATACTATAGGCTTTTCTCTATACACCTCGCATGAGAATGTATTTTCGTTGATGTCGCGTCAATGAATGTTCTACTGAGCGATGAGAACATATCACGTTGACTCTAATTACCCTATAAAAACTCCGCAACACGCCATTGGTACGAATTATCCACATATTCACACTAATAGGGGGAGGATGAAAGATGGTAATTCTTTAAAAATGTATCCGTATTTGAGTGAGGTTAGGATGGAAAATAGTTTAGGAAAAATCTCTCAATACACCCGATCTCAACTTCATCGGTAATGCAGTTTATTGCGAGAATGAAGCTTAATTAGACCATGAGACCCCCTATGTGGGTGATCTCAACGGCAACTGAAAATAAAAATAAAATCCATCTATGTTCTGCTGTGAGTAATTTTTTTTTATTATTTTACAGCAATTTTATTTCACCGCGTAGTGGTTTTTTTTTTCTCCCTCAAAATGAAAGGTTGTCGTCGAAGACAGGTTTATCATTGGCTGTGAGAAGAAACTTGGCTCGTTGCTCGTATTTATTTCTCCAAAACGGACGTGTGTGTGTTTGGAGCTCAGCATGGGGGATTGAGGTAATGATGACAGGTCGCTACGGTGATACAGAACATGGCTCCAGGCGTTGATACGAGCTACCTGCCAGTGCCGTCTCGTTGGTCGCGTGGTTAGGGAGGAAATATCGCTACCTTAATACAGAACATGGCTCGCGGCGTTGATACAAGATACCTGCCAGGTCGTCTCGCTGGTTGCGTGGTTAGGGAGGAAAGATCGTTACCACGATACAGAACATGGATCGCGGCGTTGATACAAGATACCTGCCAGGCCGTCTCGCTGGTCGCGTGGTTAGGGAGGAAAGATCGCTACCACGATACAGGACATGGCTCGCAGCGTTGATACAAGCTACCTGCCAGGCCGTCTCGTTGGTCGCGTGGTTAGGGAAGTCAACTAAATGCCTGAAGAGCCTTGGATCGAGCTTGGTTGGTGCCTAATATGATTATATTTAACTTCAGGTTTTAGACGCACCTAGCACATTAGTGGAGTCTATGCCTATGTTAGGTTTAGTATTATTATAATTATTTGTTCGCATCGCATCTAACTGCCCACCCATGAAGTCCACATATAATTATGTTAATTATGTATGGATAAGAAAGGTATAATTTTAGACTAAATACACCCACATTTGCGTGGAGGTGAGGAACCATTTATTAACAAAACACCCTTAGTACACCGGCAAAGATTTGATGCTGGACCTAACTGTCACTAAAAAATTGGGACACGAACTTGATGTTTAGTCCATTTTCTCAGAGATTTGGGTAGCTTCACGGCTATTAGCTACCTAATTCAAAGATTAGGAACAAGAATGGGGTATTTTAGAGGAATAAAGACCTGAGTAAGAATGTTAAGGGGACGGGGAAAGAAGAGTGAATCTTACAGAGAGACTATATAGAGAAAGCCTTTTGATAGTGAGAATATTCAGCTTCGAGATTATCATGAATCTTATTAGATTAGATCTTATATTATTAGATAATACCTTGGATCAATTTATTTTTATTTTAACCCTCAAATTAAGGGTAGTTTATTGATGATTGAGTTTTGAAAATTGGAAATAATTTAAAAATTGATCTAATGATTTTGTTCAAAATGAGTTTCTATGAATGATATGATAAGGAATGTTAAATATTTGTGTTTACTTAAGACAAAATATTTAAGGGTAGAAGGGTAAGTTAACTAACGACTTACTTTTGAAAAATCTGAAATTTTTAGAAAATAGTTATAACGTTTTTGTTCAAATGGCATCTGGCGATATATTTATTACACAAAAATAAGAGCGTATTTTTATTTTATAGAGTAAGTTAATTTGAGGGTAATTTATTGATGTCATATTTGAGAAAATTTGAAATATTTTGAAAATGACATTTACGAATTAGTTCAAAATGGGTAGCTTTGAATTGTTTTACTTGATAAATAAGAAAACTTTTTATTATTTACAAATGGGCCTATAAACAAGAATATATATTAGTCTAATTATGACTTATTTTTGAAAATTATCAAATTGTTTGAACAATTTTATTAGAAATTTATGAATGAACTGTGTTTCATATTATTAATAATATGTTATAACACATATATTAATAGGTTTATATTTTCTGAGTTCCTAAGACTTATTTAAGGCTAGTAATTTTATTCCCAATTATAATAAACGTTTGAGAAATTTGTACGATTATGTCATTTATCATTTATTTGTAAGTTCCTTCCTGCTATAATCCTAAAAACTTTGCCTACACGTAATAGGATGAATTCTAACATATAAATTAAATAATTTAGGCACCCCCTCAACAACGGGACCAGGGGTCCCCTAGACCTGTAATCAATCTCTATAGACATTCAACCATAAGGTTTCAACTATGTTTCATTCAGCTGCGAGAAAAATAATTATAGTAATAAACAAGATGGAGCACATTCCTTCCCGATAAAATTTCAAGGACATGCACAAGCACGTGGTCGCTGCGCTCTGGAGGGAGAGGGAGAAGGGCGTGTGTTATTTAGTGAGGTACCATCTCGTGTAAGGGTACAAGAGTGAAAGAGAATGGGTGAGGGGGGCAAGGAAGCAATCTTGTCCCGGATTTAAAAGTTTCAGGTTCTTGCGAGTGGTCGGCCATTAAAAATACAAGACTTTCAGGACACGAACTCATTAGGGCGAGTTAAAAAAAACAGACGTTGAGGTTTACTCGTAGATGAGCTGGTATATCTGGTACCCCACGAAAGATCGTCCACTTACGGTTCCATTACGTGAACAGTAATGATGACTGCTTCAGTGGCCGCATGGTCTAAGGCGTCGCTCTCATGTTGGACTAGAATTCCGATTACAGGGAGACCGGGGTTGGAATCTAGGTCGGGTGTAATGAGGATGTTTTTCTAAAATAGTTTCCCGATATCCCTCCAGGCAAATTCAGGTACACTTCATCTAAATAAAACCTTCCTCATCCATAAACCACTAACTTAATTAGTACATATGCGTATATCCCGAACAGGTAGTAAGGCGTGGAGCTAAAAAAAAACCTTAATCATTCTGGTGATTATTGAGCTTGTATGTGTTGGTCCGATAAGTATGTCTTCATGTTTCCAAAAAACACGCACCAGTAGTCACGAGAACTAAATGTTAAACTATTTATTCTGGTTTACCAGTAACGAAGAGGTAGATGTTTGAATCCCGGCCGGATTTACTAAGGGTGGTTTTCCCTAAATGGTTTCAGACTTTTCCTCCACGCAAAAGAGGGCACGTTTCCTAATAATTAAAGTTTGTTTCAATTCTACTCCAATAATATAATTACAATTCGTATAGCCCGAACGGGTAGTTAGAGTAAAATGTAAAATCAATAATAATGAATACAAAATTCTACAAAAATAGGAGTGGTTAGTTAGCGCAATGTAGGCCATACCACTTATTTTTGTGAGTGTTTTTTCCATCGCATCTCACTACCTGTTTGGGTAAAAATGAGGAAAGTAGAAATTATATTAACTGTACCCACATTTGTGTGGGAGAATAGCCACCGCGAATAACCACCCTAAATACAACCGGACAATATTTGATCTCCAACCTCACCATCAATGGAAAACCGGACTAAATTATCTTGACATTTAGACCACGTGCCCAACGGCTCTGATAGTTTTTCGAGTAATGAGAAAGCAGGCAAAGGCATCAATCTCGTCTATAGGTTGATTTTGGTAGGAGGAACAGTAGAAGTTAGTTACTAAAGTTACTAAAACATTTTTAATATATTCATACATCAAGTAATGTGATCTGCAGCTGTCACTGTATATAGATATTATTAATACCTATAAAAGAACACAAATAAAATAGTAATGTGTTATCAATATTGGTCGCAAGGAAATATCTTTGAATTTTCTCTACTGTACATCGAACCAAAATCAGGGTATAGTTTGCTGGTGACGTATAAATCTAGGTTTAAATCCCAACTAGGTTTACAGAGTTTTTTTCATTAATTACTTTATCACTCTCCCTTCATGTGAATGAGGGTACACTTCCTCTGAATGTTCTCTCTTCCCCATTATGGTTACAATGCGAATAGCCCGACGGGTAGAGCATAAATCGGGACAATAGCTTGGATAGCTCAGATAGTAAAGCGGTTGGCACACAGGAATACGGTTTAAATCCCTGTGAGAGTTAGATTTTTCTAAATTAATACATTTATTTGATTGAGTAGTACTATTTTACCTCTAGCAAATACATTATTTTCAATAACATCAAAACATTAAAGTTGTTAATGAACATGATGGAGCTTTGTTTGCTATTTAGGATAGTTCATACTTTGAGCAAACAATTAGTGTACCCTTGTGAAAATAGTTGATTACACTACTTTTTTCACCATTTTGTTAAAATAATAGCTTCTATAACTTTCACAACCTGTTTAAAATAGGCGCAGCAAATAAGTAATGAATAGCATGTCAAGATAATAAGACAAAGCAAGTTACAACCTGAAGAAATGTTTTGCTCAATTAACGCGTATTTTTATAGTCCTCGTTACTAAATGATCGTAGTAACTGACCCTGTTTCGTATCTATGAGAACTTATCGAATAGATTATTTTCATGCGGGTTGTTCCACTATCCAATTCGCAACTAACTATGGGAGAGGTCGGAACCTAATCGATATCACAGCAATTCTCAGTCGATATTGTAAGAAAACAACATCGTCATTAAAAGTTGATATTTGAATCTTTTAAACTCACTAATATATTAAGTAGTTTCAAATACTATTTTAAGTATGAGCAAAATTAAATTGAACTGTCATAGTCGGTTAAGTTATTAGATAATTACATATTTTAGTATGAACATATACATTTTATCTACGATCTTTTTTTCCAGAAAGGTGAAGACATAATAAGTATTTTAGGAAGATTTATTTTAAGGAATAATTATGATATGTATGGTAAAAAAAAGTAGCAAAAGAAAAGTGGGGAAACGTTAGATGATCGCGGCACCTTTGGTATGCTTATAAGTAAGTATATCGGGGACAAAAAGGTTGCCGAACGCCGTTTTAGGGGCTGAGCCTGGGGGTGTCATATTAGGCATATTGTCCTACACTGGATATCATCTCTGAGGGAACTACACAACTAATATTGGAATAGAACGTTGCCATTTCCCTGTTTCCGTGTGCTCAATCTTCTATTCGCAACGCTTGTCCGTAATGTTGCCAGTAGCTACTTTTTAATCCAGTAAACCACCTTCCGACATAGCTAAAAGAGAGGAGATTTAGCAACAATCAACCGAGAGAAATCGAAGATAAAAGCTTTTCTCCATAAGTCCTGCAGTTCTCTCGGCAGTATTATTGAGTACATTCTAAGACCGCTAAGTTAGTACATGTTTTGTGTTTATACGTGTTTGTGTTAAATGACCTAATAATAAAAGTGTATGCATCCTTCGTTTACCCTGAAAGGTAGCAATCTTAACTTGCATGTTTACACTATGGTGCTGCCTATAAGATAGGGCCATAATGTAATACATCAATATATAGGACTGATACAGTGTACACTTCATTCACCTTGAAAGGTATCAGCCTCACCTTGGCAGCCTCCCTTATGGCCATATAGCATAAGCTTCACCATAGCTGAAACACTCATTGTTTACTGTTTTGGGGTAAACGAAGTTTATATTTTCAGCAGATACAAATAACTTTCGTAAATTTAACCTCTTTATGACAATATAAAAAAAATCACTGAGAATTAGAGATACCTTTTGTTTTTGGAAACGATCAGTACTTTTAAGCGAGTATAAGTGGCTTTCCTCTAACAAAATGATTTCCTTTACATCTACCCATAATACGTGGCGGTAACCTCAGACGCCACACAAAACTTGGTCGCTTTTGCACGAGCGTTTGATTAAATTAATTATTTAATTGGCCGGATGGGGGTTTGGGAGGCGGGGGAGGAAAGGTAGGTTAGAAACTGAGTGGAGAAGTGTTTATGGGTCTGGGGTAAAGGAGCGGGGAGGGGGTGGGGTTTCTTTGAGAAATCAAACAACTGCTTAGCTATGGCAAACCACAATTTGGTGTCTTGTGCTAAAGGGCTCGTGTTGCGGTTGCTAAGCATGGATTGGAGGGGAAGGACTGATACAGGGTGGCACAAAAAACAAAGTGTATAATACCTCAAATTATTGTCATTAGCTGATGGATTGTGTTAAGAGACAAAACTCTCAAGTAGGGCCTTTATAAAAAAAATCACCACCTGCAATATGTTTCTAAGATCCAATTTTCATAGGAAGGATCTTATCTGACAGCTAATAAAGATATTAGATCTACTTTCAAGTATACATACATCAAGTAATGTGACTTTCAGCCGTCACTTACGATAGATATTATCAATGCCTATCAAATAACACAAATGAAATAGTAAATTTGATAAATTTTGACCGTAAATAAATATATTTTATAAATGGCCCTTCCTATGAAAATATCAATGTATCTATGAATGGTTTAGTAGAAATTAGAACAAAGATAGAATACGCATACCATAATCGTAATAGGTCTATTGGAATGATTGGATTTACAATTTTATCACTGTTTAGTAGACTGGTACGACCACCTGTAACAGCCCCCAGGCTAAGAATTAACCTACATTCCACATCCGGTTAGTTCCCCCACCCACATCCCCTCTCTCCCCGAGACCATACGAGAGAGTGTGTATTGTGATGTCAATTAACCTACTTTCCACATCCGGTTAATTCCGCCACCCACACCCCTTCCCCGAGACCATGCCCCCCGACAGAGGCCACCACAGTGGCTCATGGGTTTAGCCCATTTGATTTAAGGGTTTTGGGTGGGGGGAGCGTGCAGTCTTGGGCCCTCCTCCCGCAACGTACTGTCCCAGGAGGAAGGGGGAAGATCATCTCTCTGCGACTGTCTAACATAAAGTGTGAGCTATTGGCAATGTCTCGCTGTGGTTTTCATTGACCCCCTTTCCACATCCGAGGCCCTACTAGATGGCTGAGCATACTGGCTGGCACTGGTTCAGTACGGCTCTATGAGTTATTCCTCGGGGGGCCCTTGTCATTATTCGGTCTGGGTGGTAAGGCTAATTTATTCCCCGCACTATCATTCATGATTTTAATTTGTGCCCGTTGGTGCAGTGTATAATGTTGCCAATTCGAAGCCTGATTACTAATGAGTGAAGAAACTATCGAAGAGAGCATTTGCTGTTAATTTTTCAGGGCCCCAGGGCATTCATTTTATGTTCAATACCGGTCAGCTTCCTAATTATTACGCCAAAAGTGCTGTGCTAAGTGCCATTAACGATTTGATTCTTATCTACAGTAAAGGAATCCTATATTAAGGTTTTGACCGAAAAGCACAATTACTTCAAGAGTCATGTGTGAATATTCGAAACTGTTCCTCCTACCAAACAACTTAAACATATTCATACGGCAAGTCCGTGATCTGATAGATACGGAGCAGAAAGTTTGTATTTTAAACTATTCTTCCTACGGAAATGTTGATTGCAAAACAATATAAGTTTGTATGTGTTCTTTCTACCAAACAAATTAAATATATTCATACGTCAAGTCGGTGAGATACTGACCACCTGTAAAAGACTCCTATTATCTGCAGATGATTAATGTTGATATCTGGAGGGCCATGCGCCTTGGGTTATACGCTAATATGATAGGGGTGATGAAATGCACATGCAATTGCGTGCACACGGCTGTGGTTCAAACCACGCTCTCCTAGCTCTCAACAGGCGAGTCAAACACGAGAGTGACGCCTTATACCATTCAGTCACTGAACCTCACCGTGATTTAGGGACCACCATCCCTCCCCCGTAAAAATAGATTGTATATGTATCCGCCATACCAACATGTACACCACGAGTAGGGTAGAAATGTTCCTGTACACTTGACAGCAAATATGTGTGAATATTCTAAACTGTTCCTTCCATCGATTCTAAACAGTTCTTCCTACCAAACGACTTAAATATATTCATAGGGCAAGCCCACGATGATTTGACCATAAAGTTTGTATTTTTAAAATGCTCTTCCTACCAGAATCATACTATAGTGCTGTTCAGTGATTGCAAACAATAGAAGTTTGTAGCTGTTCTTTCTACCAAACAAATTAAATATATTCATACGTCAAATCAGGGAAATACTGACAGTCGGTAAAGGACTCATGTGAGCTTCAGATTATCAATGTTGATGTCTGAGAGCCATACATAGCATAGCGTCTTACTATCCGATCGGGTGGGGAAGTGCACACGCAATTGCGTAAAAAAATCACCCTCAGTGCCACCGGCTGAGGTTCAAACCATGCTCTCCTCGTTCTCAGCAGATGAGCCAAACACAAGAGTGACAGTACGCTTCAGAGGGGATTCGAACCACGACCTCCACCTACATAGCCAGATGAGTTACAAACACCCTTTCTGGCTAAACATCTATATATTAATTAATAAAATGTTCCCCCAGCAGGGATTCGATTCACACCTCCTCCGCCATCTCTAGTTCACCCAGCCGAGATTTGAAGAAAACCCTTGATTCAGTGGACAGACACGCTACCAACTAAAATAAGCTGTTGAGTTAAATGGGTATTCTGGGAGTGTTTGACATTACAACAGAAAATTTATGGCCCTGAAGAGTTGATGGGAGTTGTTTGATGTTAAGGTTACCTTACAAATAACTTGAACAGATGTTGCGAGGAAAACCTACTTAAGGGTTTCTGCACAAATACAAGACACAGCAGTGTTGAAGGAGGGTGAGAAATCACCCTAATATTTTCCCTGGCTGTAGCCACTCATGATGTGCAAGAGTATGTCGGTAGGAATGGCACGTGCCACCGCTTGGAAGTCAAAAAGATGTTTGTTTACGTCCTGAGAATACGTAGGTGACAAATAACGGACATGTAGATGTGAAATTACTTTTACTCTTTGTGTCAAAAATAGTAAAAGGTTTTTACTCTAAAGCACCTCACCCTATTCCCACCACTCTGGATCATTAGTGAGGGGATTCTTAATATATACACAATCGGGTTAGATTCAATGGTCGAGTGGTCTAACGCGTCATGTCTGCCGGGGGACGGAGGGAGATCGTGGTTCTAACCCGTTTGGGTGTAACAAGGGTGGTTTCCCTCCACGCGAATGCAAGTGAACGTCCTCTAAATTCAACCTTCCTTATCCTTAACACATTAGCGTACAGCCCGATCGGGTAGTAAAACGCGGTTCTGAAACAACTATGATTGGATTTTGAGAGAAAGAAAAACCGTATTTAGCAAGTCTTGTGATCTGAAACAGTCACTTGACCATGTATGTTTTGCCCATCCTAATATTTTTCTGTTGCTTATTTGTTTATTCATTGCGGTATCTGGAAAGACATTTGTAATCGATATTGAAAATGGCCCTTAAGTTGAGTTTAGGGGGACTATTTTCGATATTGTTAAGGGGGGAACTAGACTAATTAATATACCTTATATATGTGTTTCATTTGTGTACTATAGAAATCGATGGAATCGTTCATCTACGAGTTGAACTGGCGAAGGCCAAATCCCTTATTTCAAGACAGGCTGAATACATAGTAAGACTCAGTCATCACCCATCGCAAGGAAGTCCCCCTTTGATTACATCGTCACGTCATATTGTGAAGACCATAAGACACATATACAGCTGCAAATGTTGCAACAAGGGTTCCAGTGGAAACAGTCCCATCCGGAAAACCATCACAAGCTCCGGAGGAGCTAAGCCCAAGTTGCTTCAAAATGGGGGTTCAGCAGCCCCCCTCCACCAGCATGGTTCTTAACAGGGGTGCAATGCCCCTCTCTACCAGTGATGGCAACAATATCCCCTCCATAGACATGAGTCAGAATGGAGGTATGCTGTATCCCCCTGGAAATGATGATGACGAAATACCTTAAATAGATTTAATAACGCCAACATCAATGTGGGATCAGCCACGAATATATTGAGAACAAGTGTCATGAGGGTGTAACAAACTTAAATTTTAAAACATGTATGGTAAGGAAAACACACACACACATATATATATATATAATTAAATCATGATGGTGTTATATTAGAACAACTTCATATCAAGTTAAATGGTAACAAATATATTAATGTCAAAACTATACAATGTCTACATATATGTTAATTTAATAGTTAATAACATATGTAAGGTAAAATATTCAAACAATTATTAGGTAATTAAAATATAATTTTATTTTAGAGGTAATTGTCTTGTCTTCAATTACTTAGTTGTATACAAATTATTATTTAACATATTTGAATGATAGGGCTGTCAGGTAAAACGCCCAAAAGTGTAATGAAGGTGTAACAAACATGTATTTGAAAACATAGATAATATTATACGTTGAAAGTGGACACACGGAGTGCACACCCCGGGGCACAATAGGCCCGACGCCCAAGTCCGCTCCTAAGTCTGTGGATTCCGAGGGGCGAGCTCCAAATACTGTCTGTTTAGTTATGGTCCAGTATTTGAACCCCCGTGTAAGCACGTCACGGGAGGAGTGCCCAAGACTGCACGCTCTCCTACCCAAAAACCCTTGGGGCACACATTAAACTCAAATAGGCTAAGCCCATGAACCTCTGTGGTGACCTCTGTCGGGGGACATGGTCTCGGGGAAGCGATGCGAGTGGCGGAATTGTGGAAAGTAGGTTAATTGACATCACAATACACACTCTCTCGTATGGTCTCGGGGAGAGGGGGGATGTGGGTGGGGGAACTAACCGGATGTGGAAAATAGGTTAATTGCTAGCCTGGGGTCTTTTACAGGTGGTCGTGCCAGACTACTCTGTTTTATTCCCATTCCCTTTATACTCTATTTTGGGTGCATTTATTTAGCTTGTATACATATTACTAACCGTTTATAAGGCTATAAATAACCCCTGTTTTAATACGTATGAGTTTTAAAAAAGAGAGACTAAACACTATATGTGCAGCCGGCAAGGTTAGTGTAAGGTCTTACCTCTTGAATCTGACATGGGACTCAACACAGAAAGTATGTATTGAAAGTAATATATATGTCTTGGTGGTTTTATATCCTATCTCCAGGCTGGTATTGGTGTATTTATTTAGAATAAACCCTTTTTGTGTCTTAAAACATTTTAGCTTACTTGTTTAGTTCGACACGTCTTTCATCATTTCTTATTTCCCATCACCTTGGATGTGTCGCCGCTACCTGATATGGGCAGGTCTACTTCCTTGAAGTAAGCTATATCCTGTTCATGGTAGAAAGGAACGTGTGAAAGGTATTTTTTACTACCAAAATCCTACTATAGAGTAGAATTCTCACATGAGAAAAGCCCTTTCAGAACACCCTTCCCACCATGAACAGGGTTTAGTTTGATTTAACTTAATATTTAAATTTGATGGCAATGGAGGTAAAATAGCTTATTTAGTATATAAACATATATTTAGATGAACTAATCATTTTATATTCAGTAGTTTATTCAACTTTAATAAGCACAATATGTTACCCACTTTTACAATATTATCTAAGTTATATTTCTAAAAAAAACATATAAAAACCTTAGAGTTTTATCCTTATAAATTTGGATTTTATACTAAAAATGTTTTACCTTAGATCGTTTAAAATTGAAAAGAACGGGAAAACACCTCGCCTTGAAAAAATACTCTAAGCTTGTAGCAGAATAATTTATCTAATTTTTTTATTAGGTACAAATGAACATTGCCAAATATTCAGTTTCCATTGTCAAGTGCTTTGGAAGTCCCTCAAGTCTCGAGGAACTTGGTTCGACCCAAGGTGGAATCTAGGAATTAAGTATTTATAGTGTGGATATTGTTTATTTACTCAAGCCCTTAACGTTGAGAGTTGATTGTTACCACTCTAGGTTAAGTTCACTTGTGAGTCCCCGGCAGGACTCCGTGTATGGTACCAGTACAATATTCTGTAACGGGAGGACCATGTTTGATACTCAGCCAGATGAAACTTTAATCGATATTTTGTTTCGCAGCCTCATTCTAGACAAATATTGATGTCTTTCCATAGCATTTACTCTCACTATTTGTGTCCAATGTCTTATATCATCCGTATCTGCACATAATTAGGCCTTCACTTATGAAATAGGGATGAATAAGGTGTAATTTGGAGGAAATGTATCCAACTCTACGTAGAGGGAGAGCGAGAGACCATTAATAAGAAAAAAAAAATAACTCAAGTAAGCCCGGTCAAGTTTTAAGCTCATATTTCCCAGTCACCTTCACACCAAGCTAGATGAGACTAGCGCCTTAGTTCACGTGTCCAATGATGCTGATCTCTCTTAGTTTTCATGTCGCCTGTGGCCAGTAGGTCTTCTGACACATAAAGTTATTTTTAAAATATGTTGTTAGCCTTGTGTTGATACAACTTTGTGTCAAAAATATCCCCGTGAATAAGTGGTTATAGTGTACAACCACAAGTTCAGGGACCTTAATTCGATTCTTGGTGGTGCGGACGAATTTATTTAGGCCTATTAGTGTTGGGGTTCCCTATGCTATCCATAGCTAGGGCAAAGAGTGTAGTACTTTGAGTAGGCTCTACTAGCCTTGTTTAAGATTGCGTGTAAGTTATTTGTTGACATAGTGTGTTTGGATATTGCAAGCTAAATTTCACAATCTATAAAGTCCAGGATGGATATGAAGAGTAAAAAAGTACGGATCCAGATCAGGTGTAGCCAAAAGGTCTAAACAGGTATGCTACATTTTACGCCGATGAAAGGATTGCAGTAAAGATGTTGTAGGGGGATGAGGATTATCATCAACAAGGGGATGAGGGTGGAGGGGGTGAAGAGAGGCAATAAAATACATAAAATGGGAATCGGTGCTATATCTTCCCCCCTTTTACCTTCTAGAATACTTAAAAATGAAAGGGCAATCACTTTAACGCGACCTCCCGCGTTGCATTATTGATGCGGGAAAAGGTAGGTGAGAGACGGAACGGGGATTCTTTCTGCATCCTCACGACCTGCCCCTATTAAATATTAATTTGATACAAGACAGGAGGTGAAGCGAAAAGGTAAACAAGATGAGAGTTAGGTGGCTTATGGGAGAAGCGTTGCCGGGGGAAGGGGAAATAAAAAAAGGCTAATCTAAAGTTTTCCCTTCGCACCTGTCGCAAGGCGGTGTACGAGGTGATTCTTTACACATTTACGAGATGCTGAAATAAGGACCTTTAGGAGGGGGAGATTTCGGGCCGGTTATAGGGTGTTAAATGAAACTTAAAACATTTGAGGTGTCAGCTTATCACATGAATAGAAAATTAAGTACAGCGTAACAGATGGAATGACAAGTTTAGCTATTTTTTAAATAAAATTATTTAATAGAAGTATGAAGACTTGTTTCGTATACAATTTTTGTTTAACAAAGATACATTTTACGCGTTATTTTTAAACAAGCCAATTATATCACCACAATATTTACAAACTGGCTTAGACTACAGCTGATCACCTAATATTATACACTCATCCCTATTGCGTCTAAGGTAGGAAATAAGTACGACACTGTGCTCAAAGAGTAGGATAATTCGTCGGTACTATTTAGTAATCGAACCAGGGCCCTATCGACTCTTGGTAGGCTACTATAATCACTTATACACGGGAAAAATGAATTAGTCGCTTAATTTAAAACACAGAAAAGTAGGAAATATGTAAACAAAATTCAAACAAGCTCATTATCTTTATCGGTGACCTGGCGGTCTAGGGGTAAGGTGTCAGACTTCTGTGCTGGCGGCCGGGGTTCAATCCCCGGTCCCGGCAAAGATTATCTGATTACCAAACTCTTCCTTCACCTCTGACAAGATATCTTGTGAATGTGGGGAATGCCAGGCCTCCACCGTGGTTCGGATTCCACGTTAAGCTGTAGATCCTCCATTTCATCTCACAATCACCCTACAATTAGACATTAGCATAAGTGCGTATAACCCGAACGGGTTGTAAGACGCGGTGCTAATAATAATAATAATAATAATAATAATATCTATATATATCTATACTAATAAAATGAATAATTTGTGTGCTTGTTTATTATAAGAGTTTCGCGATATCCACCTCACGCAGAGGTCTGACATTTAAATATTAGCAGCCCCTATGCGCGAACATGTGCAACTCGAAACAGGAATTTTGAAATTTCGATAATAATTTTTTTAATTAATTGAAAATTGAAAAAATAAAAAAAATTTAAATGCCGCAAGAAAGTTTAATTATTACATTTCATACCATTTGTAATGTAGTTTGGTGGCCATGGAGCATACACAAGTAAAGTTATTATATGTGTGTACCGTAGGATCCCACGGGTTTTAAACACAAGATAATAACAACACATGAATTGTAGGCCTATTATAGCTTAGCATATAATAATAATAATAGCTTTTATAAAGCCATAATTATTGCATTAGTAGGATTGTGGTAGGATTAACAGTATTTAGCAGTTACAAAAGTTACTGAAATCAATTTAATATATTCAAACATCAATTCATGTGAGCGCCAGCTGACAAGTTTTACATATTTTATTTTACTCTATGGCATAAGGAACTCTAAAAGATAGCTAATTGCCATACTTACAAAAGAACACCACCTATCCTTATCTTGAGCTAGTTCTATCCAGTCCACCTCATTACACCCCAATCTCTTTCAGGTCCATTCTAATGTTATCCTCCCCTCTGCGTCTAGGTCTTCCCAATGGTCTCTTCCCATCGGGTTTATCAGTCAATATGCAGAGCACGGTTCTAGATCTTACCATTCGCGCTGCATGTGCTGCCCACCGTAATCTACAAGACTTGATTATCCTAACAATGTCCTGTGATGAGTACAGGGTATGTACCTATGAATTGTGTAACCTCATCTCTTTTTGGACCAAATATCTTCCTTAGCACCTTGTTTTCAAATATCCTAAATTTGTTTTCGTCATGTTAAGTAAGAGACCAATACCCATAAATTTATATCAATAATATAGTTAATAATCCTATGTTGACCAACATAAAAGTTTTTTATTTTTTAAAATTGTTATTCATACCAGAATCCTATTTTAGCCAAGTATATGGATATATTTGTACTGGAAAATTACATTTTTCTGAATCGAATCAGTGTCCTAGCCTTGTAACTATAATCCCTTCTCACTCAGCAGTGAGGAAAGCTCATAGTACGATATGACATTAATACGTAATTTGCATTTTTATGCTATCTGCATTAATAATGTTTTTATTCGCATCTTACTACCCTTATGAAAAACTTAATTATACCAATAGATATTCCACAGTTATATTCTTATCATAGTTTAGTTGAATGTACCCACAAGTGTGTGGAAGACGAGTGGGAAAATAGCCATCAGCACATCCAGCCAGGATTTGAACCCAGGCCTCCATGTCACCGGAAAACTAGACTAGGTGAGCTGGACATAGCTTCCGCCCGCCCATCGGTGTGGGTAATATTGGGGTTTATTGTTACAATATTCGTTTCTATTAGGGGCGAAGTTTGATTTCCAAATTGACAAAACGATTAGTGAGGGTGAACTTTCGCCCTATTGGGTCAGAGAGTGTCCAGCTCATCGGCCAGGATATTTCGGCAATAAACTTGGGCTACTACTTTCTTTCCTGACTTCCTGTGACTAATATTAACATAACGGTACGCACTATCAAGCGCTTTATTTACCTCGACACAAGGAAAATATACTCGGGGGATACACGCAAAGGTTAAAATAGATTTTGACAAGATTCCAGACTCTACGTTTAAATTTTAGGTCATCGGAAAATATAAATTTAATATTTATTTATTTTTAATTAATGTCTTAATATTTGTTTGAGCTATTTGCATCTAACTACACTAAATGAACAGGAATAAAAAAGGTATAATCTATAGTAATATAACGGGAACTGCGTGACTTGATAACTTGAAACAGCTGGGATTTGAACTCCGACCTTTCCATTATTGCCAAAACAGATTAGAGGAGCTCGAAATTTAGTAGGTATTTTCAACAGAACGGGTAAATTTTTATTATACTAATTTATGTCCGAAACTCTATTGATAAATTAAAGAAAGAAAACAATATTAAAATATAAATTAATGCCCGTCTCATTTGTTGAGTAAAGGGTGAGGACCGCTATGATTTTAAGATATCCAGGTTCAATCTCAAACAAAGAAAAAAATCAATTAGTATTTAGATTTGCGTTTTCTCTGCCCAATTAGTTGGCCTTAATTTGCTGTTCCAAGCAAAATTTTTGTAAGGTTTTCTTGACAGTATGTTAGCTGAAATTAATTTAAGGAGACAACATTAGTAGATTTAAATTGAAGAAAAAGCACCAGCATTAATTACTAGAAGTGTTAAGTCACTGAGCGAGGGAGTGGGGGTGTCTCTCCGGGATTAAAACTACAGTCATTTGTGTTGCAAGTCCAATAGTTTTACAACTTCTGCCTTTCTATTGATATATAAGTCAATCACATCAAAACTATGATTCATACTTTCAATATTACCTTTCTCAGAATGCCTAGAGGGGTGTTAGATTATATAAAAACTTAGTTTTTTCTGTCATCAAATCGTAAAATAGCTTTTCTTATATGATTTTTCGGAAAATCAGGGAAGGTAGGTCATCATGTAGACCTGTAATACGGGGTGAGGAGTAGGGGTCGATCATATTTTGATCTAAATATATTTGGACTAGAAAATCTTCAGAAAAAAAAAACTACATCAGGGCTAGCCTAAGTGTTGTTATCAGCTGGCAATTTTAAGCAGATGGGTAGTTTATTTCCGTATCTACTTTTATTGAAGTTGGCTGAAATCATTCTAACTTAATGGTAAATCAAACACATCCAATCTTTGCATTGTGAATAAGTTTCTTGACATCTAAATACCTGTACAAATATATCAGCAATGAGTCTACAAGCTTTAGTGTCTGCTGGCATCATGATAAAATCTCAAAATAGATTTATTTTGTCATGAAGTATAGCATCAAAAGAAAATATTAAATGCTCTTCCTCCGCGTTAATCTTCCAATCTGGGTAGAAATAATGTTAATTACTTAAATAGAATAAAGATGAGAAAGGAAGAATTTACAGAAAATGTTTTTTTTTACTTAGCACCACGTCTTACTACCCGCTCGGGTTATACGCTTTAAGTACTAATTACTCTAACGGATTAGGAATTGGGAAGGTTGAATTTGAGGAAGTGAACCCGAATTTACGTGGAGGGAGAGTGGAAAACCATTTAGGAAAAACCACCCCCAGTTCACCCGACCGAGATTCGAACCTCGATCTCCCCATCCTCAGCAGTCGAGCTCAACACGACTAGCGCGTTAGCCAACTACGCCACCGAGGTGGGTCAGAAAATGTTCCCACATTCGCGTGAAGGAAGAATAGGAAGCAGTTTAGTAAAAACCACCTTCCGCACACTCAGATGGGCTTGAGCACCAACCTCTCTATCATTGACAAACCATACTATACTCCATTTACGGTAGGAATTACTCTCTGGAAGGTCTTTCTTCCTATCAATATCCTAATATATAATATATTTCGGGTAGGGAAAAAAGCCTTTTAGAAAACAATTCCTACTGTGAACAGACTTTTGGTAAGTCTTTACATTTAGTCCATGATTGTGCTCATCGATGCAGGTCACAAATATAAATTAGCTAACAATTTTATAAATCAACTTATAGTATAATTGCTTTATTAAATAAGTCGTAATTTAAACTCTACATCAAGTTTGCCCCCTTACATATCTGCTACGGAGATAGTAGCTAATTTTTAAAATATACAATATAAATGTTGTTTGCCAATAAATTGATACATATTTTTAAAAAAAATTCTCAGCTATTATAAAGATTGTTAATACATTTAAAAGCCACTTTATTTGAATATTTTTGTTCTAATCTCGGCGAGGTGGAATTTTCTCAGTCTTTGCTTGGTGTGAAAGTATATTAAGTACGAGTGACTCAGAATATCCAATTACATCAAGCTTCTGAAAAAAAGACGATGTAAATAAAAAAAAATTAAAACGGCAAGGGATGATCCAAACAAATACACAATATGAAAGAAAATGTTTATCAAAACTAACTTAAATAAAATAATTGTGCTTATTTAAAGATCTTTTGGGTTACAGAATATAGCCTATTAACAGTTTGCTCATCATTCATCAAAATTAACATTTAATAGACAATATTTTATTGAGGGTATATCATCGACTGATAAACTATGTCATAAAAATAGAGAGTGTAGTACGCCTGGTTTAAGGTAATTAAACGGAAATAGCTATGTCATTTGGTTGGTTTATACTTGTAATTAGTAATAATATCATAAAACTACTTTAAGTCGAAACAAAAAAAACCTTAAGCTAAGCAAACATTCTTTAAACTAGTTAATCTATTTTTAACTACCCCCACATCATATTACCCATCCGGTTTATCGGCATATTTACACTAATGAGGTAGGGAAGAGGAGGGTAGAATATGATAGATGTATTCGCATTTGTGAGAAGGGAGTGGTAAACTATTAATGAACACCCAGTCAGCATTCGAGCACCCAACCAGCAAAAATCCTCGATAAGATAATACCGACGCCTTTATCCATGTGTCCACCGATGTTACCTAATAACTATATAATTAATTCACTTATATTTTATATTGGGTGAGCATCTTGTGAATGTGAGGAATGCCAGGCCTCCACCGTGGTTCGGATTCCACGTTAAACTGTAGGTCCTCCATTTCATCTCACAATCACCCTACCATTACACATTAGCGTAAGTGCGTATAACCCGAACGGGTAGTAAGACGCGGTAATAATAATAATAATAATAATATATTGGGTGAGAAACACATCTACGTATGTGCGCAGCACCAGATAGCAAAACGTTGTAAGACGCTGACGTTCAGTAAATGCTAGCGCCTCGACGCTTGCTGCCCCCTCTTTCCCCGTCCCTAAGAAAGGACGCGCAGGACGCTGTAACACCACGGCGCGTATTCGCTGCAGCGCCATGTTGTGACGTAACGACGTGCATGCAGTCATGGATACCAAAACACTCACCTAACCTCCTTCTGACAGTGAACCTCTTCCTGCGACTAGCCATGAAGAAAACAGGAAACAAAACAAAAATAATAATCTAAGTATTTTAAAAAGCCAAGAAACTTGGAAGACACACGCAATCTAAAAGAAGAAGAGCCGCCAAGTCTCTGTGCGAAGTTACTTCTAGCTCCGCCAGGAGGCTACTGATGAGATGAATGGATGCAGGCAGGAGTGTGCCACCGTGTTCCTGGTGCGTTGTGTGTTATGGGGGTCCATCACATGGGGTTGGGGGAACGAGCTGGGGACCTGTGGGATGGGGAAATGGGGAGGAGGGGGGTAATACCTCACCACTCACCGCTATACCACCACCTGGACGTCATGTCATAGCACTCCTTCCACCCCTTAGCCCAAGCGATCAAACAGTGTAGGGGGAGGGAAGGGGATTAGATCACCCGCCAGACTATTGTCGATGACAATAGATGAAGGAAGGTGACGCGTGTGCTATTTGTGGTGGATTTGCCTCAAGGCAAGAATGAGGCACCCTCTACTCTTCCAAAAGGTGTTTTAACAAGCACCTCCCCCCCCCCCCCC
>CABFOW010000431.1:202882-229773 GCA_902141385.1 Timema californicum | reverse complement strand
ACACACACACACACACAGCCCACACCCCCATTAGAGGGAAGGTGGGAATCGGCGCTGTTTGGATCGTGTGAATTTACCGTGTAATTTTTGCGTGATGCTAATCCTCGCTGGAGTTTTTAAAACTCGCCTTGCTTTCCCAAATTGATTTGCGGGAATGGTTGTAAGCACTTAGCAGAAGAGCTTAATCGTTTATATTAATTTGTTTGAACTATTTTGAAAGATTGACGTATCACAAATCTTAGTTTGACATTTAAACGACAGTATTTATTTATTATATAACTTAATAATTATCATAACTCTAAACCGTTTTATGTATAAATATTTAACCACTAAACTTTTATTTACGACTTTATTTCCGCTAAGTTTATGTTACCTATAGGTTATACTCAGATAATTAACATAAAGTAAATAAATAAGGATAGCAGCCGATAACATTCTGACCATTATATAATATAAAACTCCTAATTGAGCGGTAGAGGAAGTCAATGAGAAAGTTAATAGCTGCCCCATCACAAACCGGAATATTAGATCCCAAATTACGCTCGAATAAGAAAACTTATCAAAGTGCTTTTTATATGCATTTTTAACTTGACAACAGGAACAATGAGCTAATTTTAAACGTTTTTTTTATGGGGAATTAGCTATTTGTACGCAGTGCGATGCGACTCCTGGCTTGAGCTGTATTATCTACCTAAGTTAGGTGCTATCCGTGGGTGAGACGTTCTCTTCAGAAGTAAAGAGAGTCTGAGCCAGCAATTTCCCGAAGAGGAAGAATAAAAATCAATATGTGGTAAAACCAGTGGCGGTTCTAGGCTGGCGTTGGGGTGGCCTAGGACCTCCCCACTTACCCAACCACAAACTTTAAAAAAAAAATTACAATCAATGCATATTTTGTATTACTTATATAATAGCATTTCGCTACGGGAAAGTACGGGATTATTATTTTTTACTAAATATTTTATATAATTTCAGTAAATTTAAAATCATGGCATGGCCACCCACAGTAACGGTCAAGCGTGGGGGCACAGACACCTTAAGTTTATATATAAGTAGGTAGAGTTTTTATGTAATGCTCTGAAATTAGTTTAATTTATATTATCGTAATAAATTAAGTTCTTTCAAAAATGTTTATTTTACCTCACTAAAATATTATAACATTATCTTAATAGATTTACCTTCCTAGGGCTTCCTTCCTAAAAAAAGAAAGCTTATTTTTTAGCATCCTGTATTACTACCCATTCGGGTTATACGCTTATGTAGGCTACTAATCACGCTAATGATTGTAGGAACTAGGGAGGTTATATATTTATAGGAAGTATACCTACAATTGCGTGAAGGTAGAGTGGAAAATAATTTGGGAAAAACTACCCTCAGTACATCCGACCGAGATACGAACCTCAACCTCCCCGTCATCGCTAGTCTAGTCTACTCCAAGAGTAGCGCGTTAAGCCACGTGGCCACCAAAGTGGATGTAAGCTTATTGAATCATTGTACGTGTACTAATAAATTAGATTTATACATTTTAAATAATGTCACCAAATTCCCAAATTTAAGGTCATATTTATTATATCGTATTATTTATATATTTTAATTAGAATGAAATTTTATTTATTTTAAATTTAGGAAATTTTTATTTTTAAAAGTTAACTAGTTGCATTCAGGTTGAAGCAAAACCATGCTCTTTGCTATTTTTTATATTTTTAGTATCTTTACAGTACCAGTGCCTAAAAAGTTTTTCCAGGCGCACGCGTGTGGAGGAATATATTTCCCCCCCTCCCCCGGTTTCCAACAAAATTTCTGCGGGCGCTACTGGTTGACAGTCATATTATGGCTTCCTTCACACGTTCGCTTGTTTCGATATAGAGCAGCGTTTGCCTTTGCGGTTCCAGCCGTGTTTGAAGCTCACGTTGCGTGATCAAAAACGGCTGTTCACGCTGCCCACGCTCTCACAAGCTTCAATAAGTTTAATTCCCAAGTATGCTTAGCTAAGAAATTAAATAAAAAAGAATCACTCAAATACTTTTTTTAACGACCTAAAAAATATGGAAGTAGTTTTTCTTAACCTCTGCATATTTTTAACATTCTTTGTAATGTTACTTGTTTCTTCAGCAGCTTGTGAAATAATTTGTTAAGCTATGAAAAGGGTTCAAGATTACTTGAGATCGACAATGACGAGTAAAATACTTCGTGGCTTGCTATACTGTCTATAAAAAGGGGGTTAAGTGAGTGAATGGTCCAGGATCAAACGGAAGTTGTAAGAAAACTTTCTAAAATTGTATATATTAAAATCATTTTTTTTAAAGTAAACCAGCATTTAACTGATATTAAGAAAGCTATAGTTTGCCTTTATTTGTATGTAAAATAGTTATCAAGTAGGTAGTCGTTTCATGGAGTCGTTTTTCCAAGCACTTCCTCATTCTGACTGCTTCTGTCATTTCAAATTTACCATCTATTTGTTTTTATTTAGTGCGAAACATAGCAGGAATACAAGCCTAATATTTTAAGTGTGTGCATTGTAAAATCTATTAACTGTGTACAGTATCGACAAATTGCTATCAATATTTAAAACAAAGTGTATATGAATATTTATATATTTTATGTCTGGGGCGTGTATTTTGTATTTATATGTTACATATGAATTTTATTTAACTACCGGTACACACAGGAAGTTGTTCTCCACCCCCACTCACCCCACTTTTTTTTTTGTCTAGAACCACCACTGGGTAAAACAATCCCTAGTGCATCATTTTGAGATTGGACCTCAACATCTATAATTTAATTTAGGCAACCAACAAGTGTGAAAAGGAACAAGTGTAGTTATAATATAACAACCCTCGAAATAAGTTATTTTATCCTTCGAGTTATATTTTAACCATATTTTAATTTAATAACGATGGGCCCACGGACTAAGCCGCCAGTCTGGCCTTATTTGCTTTATTGTCAACGGAGGTATAGCGGTTCGAATACCAGCAAGGTGTAACAATTGGTTTATTACTGAATGTTTAACCACAACACAAATGCTATAGTAAATCTTTACTACTTAATTAGTACAAATATTCAGATATCTCAGACAGGTAGCTAGAGTAAAAAAAAAGTCACATTTGGAATAAAAAGTATTTAGTATTTATTTTTAACTGAAAACTAGAAATAGTAATAAATAACTCGACAAATCTTTCCCGTTGTCTTACTTTCAGAAAGAGAACTAATAATCGACAATAGACGAAGCAATGGATATGAAAGAAAAAGTTTGATTTTATTGAGATGTTTAGCGTGGACTTTCTAAACGATTTGGTGTATCAATCCATGACTTGGTGACCTGGCGGTCTAGGGGTAAGGTGTCAGACTTCTATGCTGGCGGCCGGGGTTCAATCCTCGGTACCGGCAAAGATTTATCTGATTACCAAACCCTTCCTTCACCTCTGACAATACATCTTGTGAATGTGGGGAATGCCAGGTCTCCACCGTGGTTCGGATTCCACGTTAAACTGTAAGTCCTTCATTTCATCTCACAATCACCCTACCATTACACATTAGCGTAAGTGCGTATAACCCGAACGGGTAGTAAGACGCGATGATAATAATAATCTATGACTTACCAACTCACTCAATCTAGGACGATACACTCATCACTAAACACCCAACCCCGGCACCAAATAATAAAGGCTTTTATTAATTTTCCAAGATCGGAACTGATCGAACTTTCAGTTGAAGACTCTAAATACTCGGAGACGAGGATGGACTAGCATAGGGGTAGCAGGGACCTATAGCTATCTTTCCAAAAGAAACAGCTAAAGGATACATTTAAGGCAATAATTAGTACAACGTTAATTACCTGAATTACTAACCAAGCAACCAAGACTATGTCCCCGCCACTCGCTGAATCAGCTCACGTGGTTGTTCGTTATTCCTATTCATTTCTTTCAAAGTTATAATAAGAATTATTTATTTTTCATGTTTATCTGTTTTAAGTGGGTTTTTTACTATCACCGTGTACTACTTGTTCAAGCTATATGCATATATGAAAATTACTCTAATGGAGTAGGTATAAGAAAATAAGCATTTTAGAGGTAATCTGCCCACATTTGCCTGGAAAAAGAGTAAGAAACCATTTAGGAAAACCACCCTTAGTAGACCCGGCCAGGATTCAAACCCCAATATCACCGTCATCAGCAGGCCAGTCTAACATGAGAGTGACACCTTAGACCATTCGACCACTAAAGAGTTTTTTTTAGTTTTATTACCATCATTTAATATAATAGTACTAAAATAATGTTTTTCCATAGATGGTATTCCCCTCCTTTAATCCCAAAATCTGAATTTTCGATTATCTAAACTATAATTCCCACGAATAGATTCGTGACCTGCATAGGAGATGGAAAATCACACTGTGAACCAATCTTAGTATTGCCATTCTAACTAGTGAGAGTAGCCTATCGAAAAAATTATCGATATTATCATCTCTGATTTTGCCGGTCATATGAATGTCAAGGCTCGAATCCCGGTTGTATATACCGTTTTATTTCATAAATGGTAGGCCAATCCCCCTTTTCCTTCACGAAATGTTATTACTTTTCTTCTAGGTTATTCCTTCCTCCTTGTTCTACTAACGTAAATATTCTTATAATCCTCACCTATAAATTAAATACAGAGGTGAAAAAGTGATTATTTGAGTTTAAAATCAACAATACAATTAAAAAACTAGTGAAAGTAGATGAAAAGTGATAGGAAAGTTAAATAAATTGAGTGGGTCTGGATGTGTCTGGGTGAAGAAGGATACAAGATGACATCCAAAAACTTTTCTCAGCACCAATTGAACTTTGTCGTGTCCTTCCAACGAAAGAACCATAAATTTCCTTAGAGGGGGCAAGTCAAGGTTAAACCAACCCTCCATGATTCCACTCAGGGCTATTAGTGCGACGTAGGAAATGTTCCCTTGACCGTGAAATTTGTGTCCCAGTGGGGGTTGGTTATCTTTGAGGACAGGAGAGGACACCGTTATCGGTTAGGCCCTGTTTACCTCCGTGACCTGTCTCAACTAAAGCCTGCACAACAAGTCAACAAAGGTTGAGACTTTGACCCAGCAGGTAAATACTGCAGCAGGTGGACTTTCACACCGGCCACTCAATACACATTCACCCAACTGCGGGGAGAATATGGCGTCGTCACGTGAGTCCTACATATCCCTGTCGCCATTTCAACATTGCTTAGGCTGCGTTCAGAATAACTGCGAGGAGAATATGGAGTCTTCACAGAGTCCCACATATCACTTTCGCCATTTGAACAAAACTAAGGCTGCATTCAGAGTAACTGCAGGGAGAATATGGCGTCTTCACAGAGTCCCACATATCACTTTCGCCGTTTGAACAAAACTAAGGCTGCATTCAGAGTAACTGCAGGGAGAATATGGCGTCTTTACAGAGTCCCACATATCACTTTCGCCGTTTGAACAAGATTAAAGCTGCGTTCAGAGTAAATGCAGGGTCAGCGTGATTAACTTAGTGGAGAACTTAATGTCACCATTTGAACAAGACTCTGCTGTATTTATAGTATCTGCTTGGAGAAAGTGAAGTTCCGATTTGAACAAGTTTCAGACTGCGTTCAAAGTAACTTTTGGAGTAAGTGATGACGTTATTCAGTTCTACACATGGTTTTTTTTATTCCTTCTTTAGCCAACATAAACCTAGTTAGTGAAGATAGTACAAGTGACCTGGCGGTCTAGGGGTAAGGTGTCGGACTTCTGTGCTGGAGTCCGGGGTTCAATCCTCAGTCCAGGCACAGATTTATCTGATTGCCAAACCCTTCCTTCACCTCTGACAAGACGTGTATTAGTACCAACTTGTGAATGTGTGGAATGTCAAGCCTTCACCGTGGTTCGGATCCCACGTTAAACTGTAGGTCTTCCATTTCACCTCACAATCACCCTACCATTTTAACATTAGCGTAAGAGCGTATAACCCGAACGGGTAGTAAGACGCGGTGCTAATAATAATAATATAATAAGATAGTACAAAATATCACGTAACATTTTACTTGTACATTTTGTCAAATTAAAACAAAACACGCGATAGGCCTACTATATAAGCCACATGTTTTTGTAATGAAAATGTCAAAATGTGTCAGAGTAAAATAGATGTATATTTTAAAATAAATTATTCCAAACAAACTGTATCAATAGTAGGCCTACACCTTTATTAAGCTTACATAATCATTTAAAATGTAATAAAAATTTGTGTTATTGAATTATATTTGAACAATACTTTTTAAATAAGACAATAGTTTCCCCTAGGCAAATCACGTGTCATATTTATACGTCTCCATTGTATCATCTTTAAACAAGCTATAATTTCATGAAGCTTTTATTAATTTATGATTTTTATTTGAAATTAAAGATGAACCAAACTCTTTTCGTAACTTAAGTTCATTTTAATTTGTAGTAAGGAGAAGCATGAAATTAATATTATAAGGAACGTTCTTGGTGGAACTAAACTTAATTGATTGATTGATTAAGACTTAAGACTTCTTAAGTCTTAAGAAGTGTATCAATCAATCAAGTTTCGTTCTACCAAGTACGTTACTTATAAATATTAATTTATTTTCATAACTGTTTAAACTCTAATAACGTGGGAGCCTTCCAACTACACAATTAAACTAGGAATTTTAAGACAAACATCAACTATTCGTGACATAAAGTATCGCATTCAAAAGAACATGACATCCATTGGATCATAGGAGCGCAAACCACTCGTCTAGCCAAGGCCTTAGTAGCTATTGTCTACTTACTCTATGAGTAAATAATTACTTATAGCTTCATATGTGCCAGCAATATATTGTTATATAGTCGGCTTCTATTTTATATAATAGATATATATAATAGTCAACGTTGACAAAATTTCAAAATTAGCATCATAAAGCTACAGTTATTACTATATCACACAGTGGTTTGCGCATGACTACATTAAAATATAAATGGTAGATTTTTTTTTAACTGTCAGATAAAATATATTTCCTAGGGAGATTCGAGTATACAGCGTATGAAAAGGAATAGGCCTTTTATAACTTTATTTTTAAAACTCTGTGAATATTGCGCATGCCGATGTTAACTATGTTTAATTCATGTGTTTAAGGAAATCACTTATTTTACTTAGTTGTTTAATATTAAAACATTGTTCTAATTGATCAGGGTTTTTTTTATCAACGCGTTTTACACGTTCGGGTTAAAAGTTTGCTATTACTCTTTTTAATTAGTTATACAGTTTAATGTTTCATTTAAAATAGAGTTTTTTTGCCACCACGTTATATTTACTGTTCTAACTAAGCTAATAGGAGAAATAGAAGCCCTAAGGAATGTATTATGTCGAAGCACCTCAAAACACAAATAAATAATAATATTATAGAGATGTAAAAGTTAGAACTCAGGGAAAATGTACCCGAATTCACGTTGAAGAAGAAGGGTAAACTAATTTAGATAAACCATCTCCAGTACACCAGGCCGGGGATTCGAATACCGAACCCTTCATCTCCTGATAATTAGAAAAGGTTTAGCCTTAATTAAATCCACGTGTTCGCCGATGCTGGTGAGACAGCAATAACACAGATAGTAGTTGAATGGTACAGTCCATTTCCATAGAAAAACTTTTAAATAATAAGAACGTTTTTTTAAGCCAACGTTAATACAATTTAATATATATTTAGTGTTATTTTTTTAAGTATTGATAATATATATCGAAAGGACAGCTGCATATCATATGAACTGACGTATGAATAGGTGAAAGTAGATCTAGTAGATTTTATATTTATCAGATAAGATCATTACTAACCATTCAACATCGATTTTAGGGGAAAGTCTGTGAAATAAGACTTTTTAAGTCGGAGCCTGATTTTGTCCCTGATTTTCCCCAGATTCTTTGTATAAATTAACAAAATTTGAAATCCATAGGGATTAAATAAAGATGTTCAATAACGTCAGTTATTAAAACATTATTAAAATTAAAATTTGACAACAATGCATATCATCGTATCCAATGACAGGTATTCTACTTACATGTACAGTACCTATAATATAATTTTTAACTATAGATATATGAAGTGTAATGATGTATTATAATTTATTGATACTGTTCTATAATACGAATATTAAAAAACAAAAATATAAAGTATATTATGTTTTAAGATGACCATTAAATTATCTGGCCCTAATCAATAATTCTATAATGACTTTCCTCGGCCCTCTCCCCCACAAAAAGTCACTTTAACTCATTATTAAAATAGAACAGTAAATACATTTAGTTAAAGAGAACAGACAACTTTTTGCGAGCCAGACCGTATGTCCCTCTCTACCCCCGACCGCCAGGCTGAACGTGAGAGTCAGCAGGTAAGCTTCGAAGGTCCCACGTCCTGTCAAAGATGCGTGCCACATGTTGAAATATCCTCGCAAATGAGAGTCGGGTAGGCTCGCTTTGTCCTGAAAAAATTAATTTTAGGGGTTTATTGGACTCACGTTTCCTCTAGATTTTACTTTCGGCTCCTCTAAAAAAGATGTAACCTTCCAGATGGCAAGGCGACTTAATTTTGGTACGATTCTCACTCCAATAACTGTTTATTTTAAAGTTATTTTTAAAAATTAACTTTTATGACTGAGGGTTGAAAGGTATCCCGAAAATACATTATAAATAATTGTATGTATTTCTTTTTCTTAAAAAAAACTATATTATTATTTCATTGATTTATTGATTTTTATAAAATAAATTAATTTAAGGTTAGTTTACTGATGAAAGGTTTTAGAAAATTTAAAAAAAAATCGAAAATAGATTTTAGGATTTAGTTCAAAATTGGTATTTGAGAAATAATTATCCATGGTAAATAAGACTAGGTTATTTTTTATTTTTTTTAATAAAAAATAATTTGAGATTTGTCTACAGTTGAATTATTAAAGTTTGATTTTATTTAATGGTCTGACAATGTGTTTAAAATTTATATATGAATTGTGTTTATTGAGACTAACAAGATGCTACGTTTGTTTTTATCAGGAATACTTAAATTATTTTAAAGAAAACCTGTTTTTGAAAATTCTGTTTCAAGCTATGAGAAAGTTTTGTATTATTGTGTCATACCATTTATTTAAAAGACCCTCTTTACCAAAAAAAGTGTATTATATCACGTAGTGTTATACCAAAAAAAAACCTCAGCGCTCACTATTAGTACCGCTCCCTACCTCCCCCCTCTCTCATACACAGACACGAATTACTTGGGAGCTCGAAACAAATGGGACCACCTCAAGTTGTTGCGTCTCCCCACCTCGCGCCCGAAAGTTTGGTAATATTGGAGGAAGGTGGTAGCTGGACACAAACACCCTTGCTTGGCCCTGCCGCTGAGTTATGACCGGTATGGCCCTGCACCAGGCGTGACAGGAAACTATAACAACGTAGGGTGAAGTCTGATTGGTCTACGTAGGTCGACCGCGTGTCGTACCGTTTCTAGAGTGACATTTCTATGGAAACAAACTTACAGGCGGAACCATGCGGTCATATGTGGCACCATCAAAACCTTCGTTTAAGCTAGGACAATATACATTCAAGGTCATCTGTGACATCAATGAATTATTTGTTCAAGCTAAGAGAATATATTTGGGGAACCATGTATTCGAGGTCATCTTTGAGTACCCACCCACACATTACTACAACCACAGAGAAAACTACAGTAGGCCTATATTACATTATTACTCTCTATACAATTAGTAACATGTCATTAACACCATAAACTTATACAACAAACAACATAGTAGGAGTAAACATCCCGCATTAGTTACCATTTGCCACATGGACTAAGGCCTCACTCTATCAATAGATTAAAATGCCGGTGACGGGTAAAAACGGTTTCGAATCTTGGTCAGATGTCCTGAGGATTTGTTTTATCCCAAATGGTTTTCCACTCTTCCTCACGTCAATGTGAATACATTTACTCTCCACTCTGACTTTTTCATACCTATCCCATTAGTGTAAATATGCGCATAGCCCTAAAAGTTAGTAAGACGCACATAAACTAATAATTGAAACAAATTTTAAAATAAAATTAGTCGAATGGAATAAGCAATGAGGCAGTGCGGCTCACCTTTTATACCTAAATAAGAGAGAAACCCTCTAAAACAAAATGAAGGCGTGAGAGGAGGCGTTGTATAACCATGAGGCAGTTTGTAGCCAGTTAGCGGAAGTTAAAAGAGAAAACACCTTGAGCAGTTCATAACAGCACAACTTCAACCCTCGTCCGCCTCCATCCTGTTTCAACCCCCTTGGCGAGGGGTGGATCTACTGTAATTAGCACCTCGTGCAAAGGAAGGGTGTATGGGGGAGAAGGGTAGATAGAGAAGGAGAAAAGACTTCAAGAGAGTAAAAAAAATAAGAGAGAGGGATAAAGAAGCGGTTATCAAGAGAAAAACACGGAATTTCAATTTTTCTGGAGCGGCTTAATCCCTTACGGTGGAAAAGAACGGATGGAATAAGGGCTGTGAAAGGGCGGGAGGGGGTGTGAGTGTCCCTCGGCGACGAAGGTTAAAGAGCACACGAAGCGTCACCTGCTAATATTCACGGTGTCCATTCCCAAAACCTTAAACCTTATTTTTTTGTTCTCACACGAAAAATCCTATCCCTTTTCGTCATCCTTAAGTGCTTTGAGTTCTTTTTTTTACGCATTCCCTCTCCCTTTCCCTCCGTATAAAAATTGTATGATCTTCTTTTTATCCACATCACAGTTGCTTACAAGGTATATAAACTACGTTGAAAGGTTTCGTGTTAGCCTATCTTCAGTAAAATGAACAGGGTTAAAATGGTTTGTTTTTTACCAAGCGATTAAAATGTAGTGATATAAATCTGAGCTGTTTTACTTTGGATAAATTGAAAGTGTAATAGTATAAATGTATTTCTTTATAATCCCTATGGGTTGCATACAAATCATAATCACTCTTTATGGCATTTGGTTAACTAACATAGCCTTCAAAAAATATTGCATAATAATCATCAAAGGTGCGCCGAATACATAGAAGATTATATATATAACTTTAGGGTACACACAAGTCAAATATGCTATATAAATATATATTTAAAATTATACTGCATGAAAACATATTTAATAGAATAATTAATAAGAGTAATTTCATCTTAATATCCTAGAAGTCGGACGTTTTAATCTATCTTAAAGAGACTGCCTCACTACACGGATAGCCCAACACCTGACTTAGGTAGGTATTACAGCTCGAAAGAGGAGTTAACGTAATAATGAAGGTTTCTGTAGTCTTAAAAATCATATAGGAAGTGTTGTATCTGACAGTTACAACAGTTACTTAAACTATTTAAATATATTTATACATCAAATCACATTATCTTTAGCTGTCACTTTTTACAAATAGGATTAATATCTATGAAATAATAGAGATGCGTCAAATCCACTTTAATTACTATTTTATTTAAGAATCTAAGATCCGATTCTGTTTGCTCAAAATTTTCTGTTATTTATATTCTAGAACACTCTTTGTTTTATTTAAACTTTATCTTCACTTGATCAATCACGCACCTTGTGTCAATAGCAACATTTATTGGTATTTATAATTAATTATTTAAGCATACCTCCGTGGCATCACCCCGCAATCGAGTCATACCAACCGAGCGGCCGACATCTTTTGGAGAAGATGGTGCCCACTTTTACAGATAGAGGGTGCTATGTGGTTATCTTTAGTACACTCACTTTAACGAAACTGTATTTAAATCTTTAATGTTCTTAACGTGTGGCACGTTACAGACCATACAGGATATTAGTATATTAAAAATAATAAGATAGATATGAGGAAGGTTGAATTAAGGAAATTTACCCCCATTAACTTGGAGGAAAAGTGAGTAAAAGGCAAAAATAAATGTAAGAAAAACCCTATTTGCATATCCAGTCAGAATTAAAACCCCAACCTTAACATCAATGGCAAACTAGAAACGACAAGACTGACATCTTTGTTCGTGTGCCCACCAGTGTAGGTACAAATTCTTAACTAACACATCTGTAACATATTTTTTGTATGTGCCTAAGATTTAACCATATTTTGAGCTAATATGGTGCGTATACCTGTAATTAAGAGAGCCTTAACTTCTACCGGTGACGTCACATGACCTGGAACCAACTGTTCCCCAGTTTCTAATCATGTCTTGAGGACAGCGACTACTACATCTACATTACCGCGCTCTGGTTCATCATCATTATCAGGTGGGGAATCGGGGTGGATAGGGGCGGGAGGGGGTACAATCTGCGACTAGCAGCCCCTGCCTGCCTTCCTGCCTACTACCTACTACTTCATCACGCCATCCCCAAGTATAGTCACGGAAACAAATTTGTCACCTCAAAGCGACGTGACAAAATTATGCGTGGTTATTTGGTTCAAGTTATGAATTATTTTGCTTTATGTCGTGGGCGAGGTTCAGCTACCCACTCAGGCAGGGATGGTCACCCCAAGCGGCCGGGTCATCACATCGAGGACCAAAAAAAGGCTTTGATTGGTGAAGAGTTGGTAAGTGGAGGTAGTAAGATTCTAGAATTTTCTTCTTTTGAATCCATGTATTATCCTGAGAACAAGGAAGTTTGCCCCCTTTCTTGAGCAGAATTAGAGAAAAACAGTTGTCACGGAAAATAGGTGAACCATTTCTACATAAGTGTAATCAGTTTAACTTGTAATAAATACTCTTAATGAAGTGATTTAAAATCTATTCAAAAACTACGACATTTACGGTTTGACCGGGAAAGGTTTGAACGTTACAAAACCCCTTGAGCTTAAGTTTCCCTTTCAACAGATTCTGTTGTCTACTTTTTTTTTTTTTTATTTAGTATGTTTTAACGCATTTAATACTTGTAGGACCGACAGTCTGATAGCAAATTAGATTTGAATAATTTGACTACAAACATAGCGACCATACCCCAATTACTGGTTTAGCATACAGCTTTGCCAAAATCAGCGAAATCAACTTCACAACCCTTATCCAGTGGTCGTCCCAGAAGAAAACTCTTATTACAGACATTTGTCAGGACACAGAATAAGACGACAGTCTCATTTGGTCCAGTTTGCTAATAACGAGGAGATCGGGATTCAAATCTAGACCGGGTGAACTGAGTTAAAAAAAATATTTCCTGTCTTTTTCCACACAAAGTGTTCAATTATAGTCTACATTATTAACAATGTTTACTATTTATTTCGTGTTTTTAATTTAACTACTATCGGGAGGATAGGGAGACGGGATAGATAGAGAGGGCAATCCTCCCTAGTGACCGCTACTACCCCAAACCCATTTTTACTTCCACCAGTCCCCTTCTCACAGCAAGTATGAACACATACGCCTCCCACTGTAACCAATTACACCATATCTAACTCCACGTAGGTTATTTAAAAGACAGTGAAAAACTCTCTCCGATCATTATTTTTGTCCTGGGTTGTACCTTCGTTTCCGTCATCCCTTTCTTCCTGCACCTTACCCCAACCCTCCGACCTCTTCTCCAGGGGAACTCAATAACGCTTTGCAGCAGGTGCAAAGGAGAGGTGTCAGATCCAGGCAGGGGTTAAACACACCCGCAACACTCACCTAATAAATGAGGTAGTTCACAGCTATCCACCCCCTTCCCTCCACCTACCATCTCTTCTTTTCTCGTGAACTAGACCTACTCGAGTCTCTTTTACTGCGAGTCCATTCCCAGGATGCGGTTCACAAACATATGTAAGCCTATATAGTGACGCACTTTATAAATACAGAATAAATCAAAACGCGAATTACAAACTAGCTTACCCAAAGACAGTACGCCAAATTCTACCCACCCTAACATAGAATCAAGATCACCAACAACTTAAAAGAACGAAAACGTATGCCTAAACAAATGATACATATTTATGTCGGCACCATCCGAAATTGAACCAAAGTTCTCTTGATTGGTGGTCGACTATTCTAACCAATTAGCCATAGCTCACAAACGTCCGATTGCTTAACTGTTCATATACTTTGTGCTGAGATTGAATTTTTATGTTTTAGTTCTATTCAATACTTCGCGTCTTACTAGCCGTTCGGGGTATCCGCATATTTACACCAACGGGGAAGATAAAATATAGAGGAAGTGTACACGTAATCTGGGTGGAGGAAGCGTGAGGAACCATTTAGGGTAAAATATATCACTAAATTTTGCAGAGAGTCCAATCCCAACTTATCCGCTTTGGTGGCCGCGTAGTTCTATGCGCAACTCTCGTGTTGGATTAGACAGCCGAAGACGGGGAGATCGGTGTTCGATCCCGTTTGGGTGTACTGAGGGTAGTTTTTCCTAAATGGTTTTCAACCCTCCCTTAACGCAAATTCGGGTACACTTCCTCTCAATTAAACCTTCTTAATTCCTAAACCATAAGTATAATTAGTGCATAGGTGTATAACCCGAACGAGTAGTAAGACGCAGTGCTAAATAAAAAGAAATACTTGCAATAGAAGCTTCTGAATATACAGAAGTAACAAGAAGCTACGATGTTATAATTAGCGAGACACGGACAAATTAAAGATACCAAAGAAGTCGTCTGCATTCCATAAAAAAAATTAAGTATTAAATAGCCTTGTTGGCGTTGCTCGCAAAATGATTGGCTGGCTATAGCACGTGGTAACCTTCACTTAACGTTCACGTAACGTGAAAGTTCTCCCATAGACAACTCATTATGTTAAGTGAACGTTAGTGTAGGTTATGTTAACTGCATCGGGATGGCTTTTATTTAAAAACATGAGAAGAAACTTCAAGTTACGTTACGTTAAGTGAACATTAAGTTGATCGTGATACCGACATAAGCCCTGTCACCAACATCTATTTTGAAAGCCTGACGTTTTATACTGTGTAACCTACAGTGCGTGTAATTTAGTTCTAAATTGTGTACTGGCATTTCTTTATTTATTATAAAGTGTACGTTGAATACCCATAGTAAAACAACTTAAGTTAAATCGTGATACAAGCGAAGCTGGCAGTTACAAAATTGACTAAAACTACGTTCATATATTTAAAGTTTATTTATTCTGACCTGAATTGGTGGACACGTGAACCAAGGCATTAACTTCATCAGGTCTAGTTTTCTGGTGACATGGAGGTAGAGGTTAGAGCGCAGACGGACATACTGAGGCGTTTTTTTAAATGGATATACCTATCCACGCAAATATGGGTACATTTACTTGAAATTATACCGTTATGATTTCTGAACTACCCTTTCGGTGTAAATATGTTTATAATCCTGACAGATAGTAAGACGCGGTGAAAAAATAGTTCAACTATCAATTTTGATTGCACGTCGATTGAATAGTAAAAATAACAAAATTACATTTTTTTATCAGAGTGTTTTACTATCTGTTAGGGTTATACACATAAGTACTAATTATGCTAATATTTTAGGTTATATTTAGAGGACGTGCACCCGCACTTGCGTGGAAAGAGAGTGGAAAACCATTTAGGGAAAACCACCCTCAGTACATACGCCGGGGATTAGAACCTGATATCCCCACTGTCGGCAGTCCAGTCTATTGCTAGAATGACACCTTGGACCATACGGCCACCGAAACTGGTTATAGGCATGTAATTACATCATATCAATATAGAGAGCAAAACAAGAACATGTATATTTTCCGAATCTTCCTTTTTAGCGTGATTCCAATATAGATATAATACAACCACAAGAAATATAGAGAAAATAAGCCATTTCCATTACACAATTACTTTGTAAGAATAAAAATATCTCAACTGTACCTTAGCGAGGTTGTTCGGGCCGACGATTTAATAGTGTAACCGACGTATAACGAATGACCTTTGAAGTACGGTGAAAATGACGCCCGTCGAGGACAGATGCGTCTGTACCTGGTGGCAGAGCCGCCCCCGGGGTACCTAGATCTCACCCAACCCCTACCCCCTTCACCCCCACCCTCAACAACGCCTGACTCGGTCCAGGACAGATGTGGCCTACTACAGGGAAGTTGAAATGCACGTCACCATTTACTGCAAGGAAATATTGTAATTATGTCGAACATAATAGTTAATTTAATATGTCTGTATTTTATCTCAACGCATCCTGACTATCCGTCCGGGCTCCACATACACTAATTTGATAACAAGAACGGTATATAAATATATAATAATAAATCTACCCGCATTTGTATGGAGGGGGAATGGAAAATCATGCCAAAAAACACCCCTATAACACCCAGCTAGCACACTATAACTTATATCTCCCCTTCACCGACAAACCAGACCACACATGGATTACGCATTAATCTGCATGCCCACCATTACGGGAAAAATGCTATATAGATTTGTGTAGAGGTAAACTTGAATGAATATTATTTAAGTGCATCCATAGGTGTCAATAAAACCAGCTTAGGATAAAATATTAGTTGTAATTTTATAGCGAAGCAACTATATTGAATGTCTTTAATTAAATGTGAAAAATTGTTATGAAAATTAGACCTATTAAAACTAAGATAGTACTATGTCCGTAAGATGTTAGCTTACTTTATCTTCTCAGATAAACATTAGTCTGAATTTCTGGTGAAGTGAATGTCGAGGCTTCAATCTCGGCCAAGAACCTTTCCACCCTAATGCAGGTACATTACCTCTTAACTATCTTTAATATCCCTAACCTACATAATAACTCGTTAAATAGCCCGTGTTAAAACAGTAACTAATAAAATTGATAATTTGACACACTTATTCAAATTAACTTTACTTGTATGAATATAAGAATTCATTTGATCTAATTTACAATTCTTTTATTGATCCCTTTAATTAAGTCGTCGATACCTCCTTTTATCGAGTGTAAAAGTAATAGAAAATTGTAAGTATTAGTATGTTTTGATATCTAATGTCATACAAAAGTTGTTTATGCCAATATAGTTTTTCATTTAAATAAAAAATTGATTGTACATTCCACTTTTATAAGAAAACTATGTTTTAAATCATTTTAACTTTAACAACGTTTTTAAAATTATTATAATTAATTTAATGTAATTTTTTTAATATATATTTGAAAAGTATCTTAAATGACATATAATCCGCCTTAAATGTTAACTAAAATAATCTATTATGTATATGAATTAATAAAGAATATATGTTCAGTAACAGTAGTAATTTTTAGTGTTAATGTTAATTTATTTGTCTTCAGGGGAAAAAATCTAAATTTGTGATTAGACCTTAACCAACGATACAAATACAGAGAAATATTAACTATACCTTTTTTTGACTATCCTATATGAATCAAACTCACTCACATTTGATAAGGAAACTCTCTTAAATTTTTCTTATGAATTACATTCATAAATTATATTACCCACTTCGGTGGCCGAGTGGTCAAACGCGCTACTCTCGCAGTAGACTAGACTGCCAATGGCGGAGAGATCGAAGTTCGAATCTCGGTCGGGTGTAAAGAGTTTGTCCAATCTCCCTCCACGCAAATGTGGGTACACTTCCTCTAAATATAACCTTTATAATACCTAAAGCCGTTAGCGTAATTAATGCATAAACGTGTATCCCGAACGAGTGGTAAGACGCGGTGATAAAAAAAAAGTAAATTATATTGGTTGTTGTTAAATTTTAAAACGACTATGTTTCACGATCTTCCTATAATAGGTGAAATGAAAATGTAGTGTACAAGCCTACTTTCTGTCGAAGCGCTTGGTAGCTGCGAGGTGAAGCTACTTATGGAGCATCCTGTATATTAACCTGAGGCAGACACGGGCTATGAATATTGGCACGAGCCTGAGACCAGCTCAAATCTCAACTGGTACCGCCTGAGGGCTGTGTAACCCGTATCGAGGGGGGTTAGAGGGGAGACGCTATTTAGATTGTTCTCATTCCCCTTGTATAAAGGGAACAACTGGGGGAAAGGGAATATTCAGGTGTGGGGAAATTGCCCTCCTTTTGCATAACGGACGAATTAACAGACGCGCTAACCAGCAGGTTTGGATTAGTGGTTAAAAACAGTTCATTAAAAATTCACCTTCCTCATCAATTTGATAATTTTTTTTGTTAGTTTGTTTATGTCACTAATAGCTAGATCATTAGACCGTATGAATAAAACAAATATGCCATCAACCAACACACACAATGCGATTGGTTTCATAGGACACGTAAACGAATCTTTGAATTTGAAGCTAAAAAAAAGAAACGAAAAAGATTTCACAACAAAATCTTATTAGTTCTTTGATAACATAATGTTGATACATTCTTTGGGGCATACATATACCTAGGCTAAACAGCATCGTCTGTTTGACATAGATAATCATGTGATACTTTAAAAAAAAAAATTATTGTATTTTATATTAATAATATATGTTACAGTTTGAGTAACATAAATAATTTTACTTTTGTGAATGATAAAACAATTTACTATACATATATAAGGTTTTTAAAATATTTATATAATGTTATAATTTATATTTCTCAAATTAAGTAAAACAATCTTGAAACATGACTTTTTTAGTAAAAAACATTTGATATATTCTTTTTCACTCACTAGCACCCCCAAATATTTTATGTAATTTTGTTTATTGTAACTATTCGATACTTATATAATATAATTTTAAACGGTTGTTATTAACTTATAATTTGGTGCTGAAATATTTAGTTTTAATAATGAATTATTGTAGATCAATGCTTTGTTTGACTTTTTGAGCATCAAACATTGAATGATTCATTAATTTGAGAAGTCGACCTCGGTGGTATCGGGGTAGGTGCTCACATAAGGATCTGATGTTCATGGGTTCAAACCTAGCCGTGGTAGATGAATTTTCCTTGAGCGGTAAAAATCCGCAGCACAACTTTCTTCGGAGGAGAAATAAAGCCGACGGTCCCATGTCGATTGTGGGACGTACAATAACTCTAGAAGGTATGTGAAAATATTGGTAGGACCTTTCGCTCTCGCTCATAGAAACTCATGTGTGCTGATATGTCAGTTGGTTAAGAAAATGTACGTTAAATATCTCAAATAAATAAATAAAATTAATTTGAGCTCGCCTGGTGGATGCCTTGATAAAAGATAAACATACATATTAGGAGCCATTTGCAATTTTGGTAGGAATCCGTTAATTTGTTAAAAAATCTTTAAAGAACACGAAAACAAAACGAGTTATATGCACAACTTTTGGGATTATAAACAATAGAGAAAATTCAAAATCGTTAGCTGCAATTGATCTTTGCGAGTGCAGTTTGAACCAAAGTTCACATTGTTATTCCGAACAATTGCAGTGAGGACGTCTCGTGTAAAGGTAAGGGTGCGAGGGTGCTCAAACCAGTTTCTAAACAATTCGGACCCCTTTTACTAGTATCTCCCCACCCTCTTACAAACCCACTATATTTCTCTACCTCTCCTTCATGAAAAAAAAAACCTTTTCATGGAAAATATTGACCCGTGCAAAATCCTGATTCGATGGATAAACGTTTGTGAACGGTTAAACAAGCAGATGATAATCAGAACGGAGAAGAATGGTAGAGAGGGGTTGAACGGTTTAGATAAAATGTATACCCGGTGGGGGTATTACAATAGAGATGCAGGTATTGAATTGCAAGTTTTACCATGGTTTACAGGGTGGTAAGGTGATCAAATGCTTGTTATTTATAACATGAACAACGGTCATTGAGATTAGATCATATTTTTTCTTACGTTTAAAAAATGTGTGCACTTCCGGTGTGAAAGCGTAGTAAATAATCGACGCCAAGTTGTTTTATATTTATAAGAACTACAATTCCCACCAAAAAATGTATAATTACTTTAAAGTCTGTCCCTTTCTGTCTTATACAAGCACTATTGTTTAAAACCACAAATAATGGGGCAGGGGGGAAAACATGATAACCCTCATTGATTTAGACGGGCTATTTTCCCTATTTAAACGTACATAAAATTCTGAAATCTAGCTATAAAAATAAGTAAAATATTATTTTAAAAAAACTTGTAGTTCAAGTGGTATGCAACCAAAAATCAATGCTAACATATTTTGTCGTCAAACGAGAATTATCATGTTTTTGCCCCAACCCCTTCAAATATTATTTTAAAACTAGACCCTTCTACCCCCCCCGACCCCCTCGCATTGTTATTTTCAACACACATATTGAATAATAATCATAGACTCTACCATAAAATATGAGTGACTATCGACATTTTTATGAGGAATAAATTAAATTTTCAAAATAAAATATAGCCTATGTTACTCGCTGATAATGTAGCTTTATATTGGTGAAAGAATTTTTAAAATCGGTCCAGTAGTTTTTGAGTTTATCCATTACAAACAAAAAATCAAATCTTTCTTCTTTATAATATTAGTTTAGATAACTTAAATCATTTATGATGTGATAGTAAAAACAAATGAATGCCTTTTATTTTTAAGGGAACACTAAACATAGGTAGTTCAATTTAACTAAAAACTCAGAACGGATAAAGCATAAAGTTGATACTTATCGTTTCCATTTTGGTGAAAACCATATTTATAAATACCAGCTTAACGTCTGTAATNAAATTACATTTAAGCTGTTATTTGTGGTAGCACATCTTAGTACCCATCCGACTATCCTCGTGTTTACACTACGAGGGTTGGGATGAGCAAGGAAGACTTTAAAGGAAATTTACTCGTATTTGGATGTCGGGAGATTAGTAAACCGTTTAGAAAAAAAAAACACCTTAAAAACTTATGTCCGGAATCCAAACTCTGAAATCACTGTCACAAGCAATCCTTTAAAATGTGAGAATGACGCGTTAGACTATGCAACCACCAATATAGGTCTTAGCCTAAGTGTAATTTACGACCTAATCTAAGGATTATGGATTAGGAAAGCTGTTTGTAGAAAGCGCAACCATAGTCCAGCAAACCAGTGGACCTATATTATGAGTTTTATGCCTTCGTCCTCTTGATTACCAGTGCGATTGTGGGAAGAAATCAAAAACTGGGATAAGCGCAACTTCTAGGAGGTTATAGCTTAATAAAAATTAGCAATCTCTTTCTATGAAATACCAGTAAATATTTCACCTCAACACCTTAGGTGCAATTTCACGTAACTGACATTTCCTCGAAGCTTAGTTTGAGATGTTTCACCAATTTCATGGTCACACCAATAAAATGTCTAGTGACACTTGAGTTTATGTACGAAAGTGTCTCTCACAGCGGAGAGTCAACGAACTGCGTGGGTTGAATGAAGGCCTGGCTTAATATTGGCTCCAGTTCAATCGAGATGTGACCTGGTGAACAAAGTAAACAAATTAACTTATACGCATTGTACAACTTTATTTATACAATCGGTTTTGCCAAAAGAGCTGAAATCAAAACTAATTTAAAAGTACGAATGATGTGGATTGTTACGTCCAGGGTAATTCTCCACAATAAAAAATGGTTACATTTGGCCAAAATTTTAATGCAATCTATGCATGTTGTCATTGTTTTGTGCCAAAAGAGTAAGTCTTAAAAAATAAGTCTTCGTTTCAAATTATTATAAAAAAATAAAATAAAATAATAATGCTCGAAACTATAGGAATTATTGGTGACCTGGCGGTCTAGGGGTAAGGTGTAAACTTCTATGCTGGCGGCCGGGGTTCAATCCCCGGTCCCGGCATAAATTTATCTGATTACCAAACCCTTCCTTCACCTCTGACAAGACATCTTGTGAATGTGGGGAATGCCAGGCCTCCACCGTGGTTCGGATTCCACGTTAAACTGTAGGACCTCCATTTAATCTCACAATCACCCTACCATTACACATTAGCGTAAGTGCGTATAACCCGAACGGGTAGTAAGACGCGGTGCTAATAATAATAATAATAATAATAATAATAATAATAATAATAATAATATAGGAATTATTATGGGTATTGCGCGTGAACTTAATTTAACAACATATTTACAAGGCCTGGTTGTCAGTGTGGATTTCTATTATTTTAAGCCATGCCAATTCCGCTGCATTAAAAGTTAAATAAAGCTTTCCACGTTGATAAAATCCTAATATTTACCGGATTAAAGCGTGCCATGTTCATAAAATATTGACGTATGCGAAATTAGAGCGTACCGCATCCAAACCATTTTAACTAGGTTAAGCCCATCACGGCAATACACTTTGTTGTATGTGAGGTTATAACGTGCCCCATTTATATAATTCTGACATGTTCGAACTTCGAAGTTAAATCGTGCTAAATCTATACAATTCTGGCGTGTGCTTAGTTCATCAAATATTGTCGAACACGCGTTTAAATCGGGCCACATCCATACAATTCCACCATATGAGGTTATAGCATACCAAGTTCATCAAATTTGTCGAACACGTGTTTAAATCGGGCCACATCCATACAATACCACCCTATCTGAGGTTATAGTATGCCATGTTCGTCAAATGTTGTCAAACAGTGTTTATATCAGGCCACATCCATGCAGTTCCACCATATCTGAAGTTAAAGCGTGCCACGTCCATACAATTCTGCGGTGTTCGAGGTTAAAGCGTGCCGTGTCCACGATTAAATTGTACCACGTCCATAAAATTAAGTCGTATATCATACGAGGTTAAAGCATGCCACGTCCATATAATTTTTACATGACCAAGGTAAAGAGTTCCGCACCCATACAATTCTGCCGTGTCCATCTTTGAAGCGGGTTGCGTTCATAAATTTATGCCGCATACGAGGTTAATACGTGCTACGCAATTCTATCGTATAAGAGATTAAAGCGTACCACGCCCAAAAATAATATGCCACATTCTAAGTTAAAACATGTTATGATTATAAAATCCTGCCACCTGCAAGGTTGTATAGCGTGCCACATCCATAACCTGACTCCCTGAATAACGTGTTTCTTTCTAAGTAACTTCTATTGATTTCTACTGCATTTTTTGGTTTATTTAGTACTACATATGAAATTCTCTCTAGTGAAAAGAGTCAATTCTTCAAATGATTATTCTATTTATTATATGTATCTTCTCAAAGACAAAACTCTATAAAATAATTATCCATTCCAAATGGTTAAAAAATATCAGAGTATCAACGAACTGCTTATTGTTCTAATCTTACATTTTTAGCAGCTTGTTAATTATTAATGAATCTACTCGTGGTGCTTCGAATGGCATGCGGTCGTAGTCGTACCAGCGTCCTTGGTTCGGATCCTGACCGAGTTATGATCACCCTGGATTCACGTGCGTCAGTTATATATCAACGCTAGATCCAAATATTTAAATACATTGTGGTCGGACGCCAAGTAGTTTCAGTTTTGTTTTTTTTGCCAACGATTATATTGGGTTTGGTTTAAATAAAAGTTAATTTGAATTAAATATGACCAATTAACAAATAGGATCAATTTATTCCATAATTAAGTTTTGGTTATAAAATAATGAATATAAATAATGCAAGTTGAGTTGGAGTGACTGCGCGAGTGTTACGTCCAATATGTAAGATGGTGTGATCGCGAGTTTATAGCACACGTCCAATATGTAAGATGGTGTGATCGCGAATGTCTAACACACGTCCAATATGTAAGATGGTGTGATCGCGAGTATATAGCACACGTCCAATATGTAAGATGGTGTGATCGCGAATGTCTAACACACGTCCAATATGTAAGATGGTGTGATCGCGAATGTCTAACACACGTCCAATATGTAAGATGGTGTGATCGCGAGTGTTTTCCCAATGGCCACTGCGAGGGCTTCTTGCAACCCTCACCGTGTACCCTTGGACAATTTCCCCTCTTAAAAAGAAATCAGCCAAGCTCACTTTTATTTCATTTAAAAAAGTGCAACTCTGTTCGGGAAGATCGTTTACAATTTTTCCTATTCTTTATTGCTAGTTTTTAAGGATCGTAAATATAATAATAACACAATTCGTATTGTAGCCTTATTTTAAAAAGTGAGACCAAATGACGTCCAAGAACGTCCTTCACTAAAACTCATAAATCCTACTAAAACACACATTAAATATATGTTATGTTTCATGCTATATTAAATATAGTACCACAGGTAGATTTATTAATAACTATTTACAATTTTTTAAATCTTTGTATTAACTATTCATTTGACCTGTATACTAAAAGTATGAGTGGTGTGATCAACTCTGAATGGGGAAGGTATGGTTCAAACCCAATCGGTTACAATGGGGTTGTTTCCCCCACATGGTAATTGTATATTCTCTTTGGAGACGAATCATCCTTCATCCTCCGCTTAAAGCCATTAATTAGCTTGCGTTGAGACCTATCACTAAAAATAGTCACCTCTCCCCACGCCCCTAAACTATCATCCCCCTTATAAAAAAAGATTTACTCCTTTATACGTGTATCGCTTTCTAAGCCATCCTGAAACCCGCCCTTTTTTTCTAAAAAAGATATCTCTTTCGTTCTTCACCCCCTCCTCCAGCCCAGATACATCCTTATTTCCATCACCTGATTCCTTCCTTCCTCGCCCCCGATGAGAAACCGATATCTCTAGAAATATTTCACAGTCACACACAAAGAACTACTTCCACACCCCTTTCCTCTTGATCGAGCTACCTATACACAGGCTCGGGTGTATCAGCTATTCAGAAATATATCATACAAGGGGGGGAAATACCACATACAGGCCCGTGTCACTTTTTTATGTTAAAAAGGGCACTGACACTTTAAAAAATAAATATTGAGTTCACTTCTTGACATTATTACGTGAGACTATAAAATCATATTAAGATAATTATTAATATTTTTTGCTAATTACTTGTTTTTCTCCATTTATTCGAGGTATTTAACGTACACTTTCTGAACCGACTGACTATATCAGAATACGAGAATTTCTATGAGCGAAAGGGCCAACCAATATTGCCAGGAAGATATCTTCACCTACGTTCCAGGGGTTTTTTACATTTCACAATCAATATGGGACCAATGGCTTTACTTTTCTCCAAAGGAAATTGCGCTATGGATTTGTATCGCTCAGGAAAAATCCGTCGACCCCTACCGTGTTTGAACCCAGGAACAACAGGCCCTGAGGGAAGCACTTTACCCCAAGATCACAGAGGTCGACGTTAAGATCTTAAAACATGACAAATGGATTGTCTAAAATAGAATTCGAGCCACACTTACAGAAATTTGTGTGGATTTTTAGAGGTTGGGGTTCGAATCCCAACCGTAGGTGCTGACTGTAGTTTCATCTAAATGGTTTCTTACTGTCTCTTGAGGCTGATTGGGTAAATTTACTCTAAATTCTACCTTTCTCATCCCTACCCCATTAGTGTAGTTATATGCTTAATAGTCCAAACGGGTAATAAGACGCAGTGAAAGCAAACAAAATTAGGGGTATCGAACGTTCTCGAGGGATAGATTCTGGTGCCTACTGATAAACACTCTATTTCACTCTTCATGTTCTGCTTTGGATACAAACCAACACTAGGGCGACAATCTAAAAGAAAAGTGTAGTCTATATAACGTTCTCTGAAGCCTTTGTTAGACGCAAATAAAGATAAACCATTTGCAATTAACAAGCTGTTAATACAAATGTATCCGCAATGGTTATGCGAGAGGTTAGAACGCTCGCTTAGTATCCAGATTTCCGGTATCCGATCTCAATCTGATTTGATGTGAAATTTTGTTCTCTATTTAAGTAGGTGATAATACTTTTTTTTAATGTTCTCCTCCTTTCCACTGTGTAACTTTTAGATAAGCTGGGTAAAATTGATAATGGCCCTAATTTGCATTATGGTGTATATTATATTTACTTACTCAAATTAAGAGAAAGTATTGTATTCGCGAAATTTTTTGGACTCGAGATTATGAAGAATCCTTACGTTGTATGGGTTCCCAAACAAAAACAAAAAAAGAGGTGTATTTTACAATTATGTATGTCCCCATATGTCTGTCCCTGGCCACAAATTTAAAACGATTTGATGGATCTTCTTCAAACTTGATATTTAGATGCTAGGACAATAACTCTGGGTTTTTTCTATAACCCTCAAGTTAAGGGCAGTTAACTGAAGAGTAATTTTCTTTAATTCCAAGATTTTCAAAAATATTTCTAACAATTTTGTTTAAAATTAGTATCTGGGGAGTGTTTTAACTGACAAATAGCACTGTGTACCTGAACTAAGGTAAAAATTCGCTAAGGGGTAGTTTACTAATGATTGATTTTCAAAAATTCTAAATTTCAAGAATCGCTATAACGATTTTGTCTAAAATGTATGTTTGGGAAATGTTAGACGTTTACTTGTTATTTTGGGGAAATTATTTTAAGTGTAGTTTACTAATAACGTTTTTTTTAATTTCGAATATTTTAAGACATGATTTTAGTGATTTAGTTGGAAATTAATATATGATGTTAAGTCTTTTACTTTAACATAATTATATGTATTTGTTTTTCTTAAAAAATCATTTAAGACTAGTTTATTAAGACTGATTTTTGAAAATAATTATAATTTTAAAAAAATCTTAAAAACTATTTTGCTCATTATTGGTATTTGGAGACTACAGTAATGTTTGTTGGCTTTTATAAAATAAATTAATTCAAGGGTAGTTTATAGATAACATATTTTAATTTTTTCCACCCAAGTTTTATTACACTCGCTATATTATTAGAAATTTTGCACGATGATTTCGTACAATTTTTTTTTAAAAGCAATATCAGACAACGGGATGAGTTTTAGATAAATGAACCAAAATTCTTCTAGAGAGATGGTGTAAAACAACACCCAATGTAGAGACCAAATGCTCCCGACTGAAAGTTGATTACATCGTAGGACACTAGGCCCCCATTTGTTTCAAGTGTTCAACGCAAGTAGGGATATTAGCACCCCCGACCCTTGCAGTGATCTATCTACAAATACCTCTTGAATTTTCTGATTTAGCACAGCGCGGGTATGTAATATTTAACCCCCCCCCCCCCCCCCC
>CABFOW010000431.1:192781-202787 GCA_902141385.1 Timema californicum | reverse complement strand
CCCCCCCCCCCCCGGAATTTGAACTAAAGTAGGCTAAAGTGGCTGCGAAGAAGTTGATCAATGTTTGAAGTATTACGCTTCAACGTTCTTGACTACAACAAGGCCAACTGCCAAGCTAAAATTTGATGATAGTAGAAAACAAATGAGTTACTTACAAAACGTTTGTAGTCGACAACATCCCCTTTACTTAATCAACAACAACAAAAAAGGTAGGTAAAATGTATTATTAATTCATGTGCCTGAGTAAAAAAGTGGAAAATGACAACCTGGACACTGGAATATAACACAGGACCTGTGGCTTTGCGCGCCAATATCTGATAGTTGTTGTTTAGTCAACACACTTAAGAGTCAATACATCAACAATTAGTGAAGGATGGTTTTAAATACGAGACGAACCAGGATGGCTCACTTGTAGAGTATTGACGCGCAAAGCCAAAGGTCCCGGATTCTATTACCGTGTCCAGGTTGTATTTTCCCACTTAATTGAAGTATTGTAAAGACAAAGGTTTAGTGACAAGTAGACCACACAGGGTGGTCTCACTTCTATACAAGCCTACTGTGTGTCTGTCACTCATATACAGTATACCTACACTCATTTCCGTGCGGTCTAAGGAACCAGACTTGCATTGCACCTGGTTAACGTGGATGCGAAGTTCTGTTATTAAAACTGGTGCATTGGGTGTGGATTTCTAAACGTAGCAACGAACTTTCTTGCCTGTATAAATCGCAAGGTTTGTACTTTGTTGTAGAGTCCAGCGGAAATTTAGACATTTTGGGATTTTTGTGCTAACCTAGATCTCAATAACTTTGTCTTAGAAACCTTAATAACTTTGTATTACATAAGAAACTTTGTATTTATTAATTCCATACATTCAGTGACACGTAAATCATAATTGTGGATTTGCTATTGAATTTTTGTAAACTTTGTTATGCTGATCCTTAAAGTAAATGTTTTTTTTTAAATAAGAAAAGAACATTAAAATAAAATGCTTTGTAAAACTCGATTAATTGTTGTAGAAAGAAATTTTCATTTGATAGCAATGCAGATTTCCCTTTGAATATTTTTGATATTTGAAATTTTGAGCACAGATCTCGGCTTTGATTTTTCTTAAATATAAAAATCAGTTGGGTAGAACTGCGGGAATCAATTGTATGTTTTTATCACCACGTCTTACTACCTGTTCAGGTTATATGCATATATTATCATTATTCTAAGTGGTAAGGATGTGGAAGGAGAGTGAGAAACCATTATGGAAAAACCACCCTTAAAGTAGATCCTACCGGAATTTTAACTCCGATCTCCCCATCATCACCTGCCAGTTCTAACACAAGATTCTGCCAATCAAGTGGGTGGAAATCACTGTTCAAACGAATCTATTCGCGTTTTGGATAGATAGATGACATTGGGATGTTCTCATCCTTTCTACTCATTTTAATGTGGATGCATTTCCTTTAAGTCACCCTTCTTTGCCCTACCTTATATTCTCCTATAAATATATCACTTGTTAAAATTTATTTACTTATAAAGAGGGGAAAAAAATCACACCTTTACATAGTTTTTCCTTGCTCTGATTTATGATGTCTCCCAGGAGCCGCATTGGACTTTTTTTATATCGAAGTACTGTATAAAAAATGGCTAATAAAGAAAAGAGGAGCACAAAGAGAAAGAAAAACAACATTTATGCCTCGGTTATAATGTTAGCGCACGCTGTCCCGGATGAATAGCGCCGACAGTAAATAATTCTGCTAACTATCGGTGGGTGTCGTTGATTTTCGAAGTTTTTTGTGAGTTTCTAAAAGCCTTTTGAATAGGTACTGAAGTGTTGACAACTATAGAAACCATTTAAGATATTTTAGGTTGAATACCAATCGACGCAAAAACAAACCTAATTAAAGCATGACTAGACGCAAAATACTAGGGAGGAATATATTTATAAGAAAGGCTACAGACTTGCATTACGTCTTGCAAATAAAAAGTATCTTAAGGGGGCCGCCTTTTGGAGTGGTTAAACCTAGTGAAGCTTAAAATAACTTTTATTTTTTTCATTTCAAAACACGGTTTACATTAAACTGAAGTTGAAGATATTGTTTTGGATTAAATCATAAGCAACCTTACATTTCGGGTTGGATCAAGTTTAAAATATATGTAAAACTGTCAAATAAGCTCATTTTCTAAGATTATTTTATCAAATTGATACATTTATCTAATTAAGATGATGAGTATGGAGAGGACTAGGTCCAGCCTCTTTTTAACAAATTGTCAGTGTCTCACAAGGAAAATACTAAGCCGTTTGAGGATTTTTCACGTGGTTTTGAAGCACCAAAGCTGTCGAACCTTTTATAAATATAGCAGTGTGAGGATGTTTACCTTCAGGGAAACAGTCTTCAGGTATTGGGAGGTATTCTTCAGTTCTAGAACTAGCCAATATTTTACTTGCTCTTTTAAGTAAAAAGTATATTTGGTCTACTTTTTATTTAAAAATACCAGAATATTATTCTGTTTGTTGAGGGTGGTGATGGTGGGTGTTCACAGACGTAATTTATCACTGTTTATATTTTTTTAACCACACTCCCCGATAATATAAGTGTATTTCCACTAAGCTACCCTCTCGATCAATACCTCTCTTAGAGTAAGCTAAGTCGTTAACAGCGTAGAGCTTGATGATTTAAAATTAAATACATTTCAGACGGATCATTGTTTAAAATTAAATTATTTTTAAAGTGATAGCACTTAAGAACGTAGAAATTAAAAAAAAAAGTAGTTGAGACGAAGACCACGCCATGGAGAGGAGAAAAAGCTTCTCATCCCATCGGTGAAAGCACAGGTTGTAATTATTATTCTCTTACCTCCCTTCCATCCTTGTATCAACATGAAGCTTCCTCTTTCACTCAATACAAGAATTACAGCCCATGTTTTAATCCAGTTAGCTCCTCACCAAGAAAAAGGGTGAAGGGGGTGGAGGGAGAGAAGGAAAAAAAATGAAGTTTTCTTTACCCTCAACTTTGTTGTTGGCAACTTTTAATAAGACGGTTTTCGTCTCTTGATAAGCTTTCTATCTTACTTCCGTGCTACTAACTTTGCTTTTTAAACTTCCCTCGCCTCTTCTTCGTCATCACTCTAAGACAGTAATTACAAGTACTTAAGTATTCAATTAAATACGTTTTCAAAAGACGCACACACACACACAAATATAGACACCGCAACCAAATTTTAAACACTCCGAAAACTAACAAGGTTGAACTGTACACGACAGATCTTCTTTTGAGGTTTGGGAGCTACTCAGAACTTTTCTTTAATGACTCAAAAGCTATAAATGAACAGGTAGGCACATTAATCTTAATCAAAATGTAGATCACTAATTGGAGCTCTTGAGATTTAAACAAAATAAAAAAACGTTGAAGATCCTTGGTTTACATGAAACCCAAAGGATTACACTCTCTAATGAAGTAAAATTTATCAAGAATATGTTGATTGAGTAAAGGTGTCTAAATACAATAAATAGCATTTACCAGTATTTAGTGGCTGCATGTTGAATGCTTAAGTTTTAATGTGTTTTATTATCAAACAATATATTGTTAATGAAATAAAAATGTATATTTGTTATTTGAAACCCAAAATTAATAAAATATTACTTATGTTATTTTTTAAAATTAAATTTTGATAAAGAAACAAAACAACCACACAAGCCAACTTATTTACATACCAAAATACTCTAACTTCATCACAAATTAAGAAAGTAACTTTTCAACGGGATAATTAATTCTTTGAGGATTTTTTTAAATTTGAATTGTGGAAATTTGAATTCATTAAGCAATGTTTATTTGTACCACTGTGCATACCTTTATTATTTACTAGAAGTACATATGGACGTGTGATTTAGGTAAAATACCTGCCTTTGCCTTCTAAGCCGAATAATAAATTTTAATTTAGTATAAACTGGTTAAAGTGTTTTTTAAAATTATTTTGTTAACCTAACCATTTTATTGTTTATCCACTTTTTTATGGATCCTCCTTTTTTTAGGGTATCTACAGTAAACTTTAGAGATAATATTTTCTAACATATTTAAAATATGTCTGGAATTTCAAAAATAGAATTTTTGGATCCTTCCCTTTGATTTTGGTCGGGAAACATCTGCAAACATTCGAGAACATTGATACCTAGTGACCAAATATTTTATTCAAAGATCACAAAATATATGTTGGGATTTACTTTACTAAAAATCTTTAATGTTTGCCATGCCACTCGTTTAGTAAGTTCATTAATTTGCTAAGCTGTTATAGTAAAACGAATGACGATAGAGACGATACTAATCTGCAAAGAGGTGAATATTTGCATGGCCACGAAAGCTTGACTATTTTATTCAGGCAGTTTTAGGGTGAATACATTTTGAAGAAGTTACTAGACATTCTCTGGCCTTCTCAACTCTTACCCTGAAGGCTAGAGCTCGATCTCCTACAAGGTGCATCAAAGGTTTGTATTTGCTATATCAGTGTCTATAAATTCACAAGAAAAATCGTACTATTTGCTTTAAATTAAATTTAAACTTTGTGAGCACAGGCTGATATTAACATACAACTAAAGATCTAGCTTAACCAAGACAGTTGCACTTAAAACCCAAACCTATTGCCAGAAAAAAGTATATCCGAGTGAGAGGTAACTAACTCAAAGGTTTGTACTGAAACTAAATTATGTTAGGAGTGAATTAAGAAAAACCCGTGTCCTCTGGAACAGTAACATGCCTGCCTGACCATCCACCCAAGGCGAATTTTATACTCAAGCGGGACATAAAACGGATCTTTACTTAAAGGGAAGACAGATATCTTCCAGCTTCTCCATCTAGACAACCAAAGCCTGTGAGAGAAGGGATCTTCAACCTTTCCCTTACTTCCCCCCGACTAATATTAATGGTTCCAATACCCTCCCTCCCCCGGTAGTCCGGTCACCAACCCTGTTTACATTGACGATTAGACAGGAACTTCTATTTGATCGCTTTCCAAACAATCTCGAGTTAGACAGTGACACACATACCAGCACAGTGGAACAGGCAGGCGGATAGAATACGACAGGAGAGATAGATAGAGGAGGAGTGAGAGAGGAACCGATAAAGTACACACAGGGGAAGGTGCCCTTCTTGCTTTTTATTCCTTTCCCTTCGACGTAGGTTCAATATTTGCTAGTATCCCAAGTCCGGCAGCACAGAAGAACGGGAATAAGGTAGAACGAGCCATGGGGTCAGAAGAGGTGGCCAGAGGGAGGGATCAGGAAGTCAAAAGGAATTAAATGAACCCCCCACTGTTAAGTTCCAGGTTGTGTGTTTGGCTTTCCAAGAGGGATTCAGAACAATGGAAGGTATAGTTAGAGATATGGGAGGATCAAGTTAGTTATGTTTTGAGTCACATAACACCTTTTTATTTTAAAAGCCATTCTATGCTTAAATTCGATTGGCTAATGTGTTTTACATCAGAGGTTGATTATAAAAAAAATAAGCAAAAATTAAATGAATTTTAATTAAGCTATTGCACCAATCAAATTTAGTTATACGAATTAAAAATTAAATTTTGGGGATAGCTTCCAAACTACGACTACTGCACATATAAAAATTGTATTAAATCTATTTCTGTTTGTTTTAGTTATATTTTTAAAATGTTTTCTCCGTGCTGAGTGTCTTATGATGAAATATATCCTTTAAATCAATAATAACGATTGTGTTGGAAACAAATATGTTAGGATAGTTCATAAAAGTTGTTTAAAACTACTATATATAGTTTTTGGAAGGTTTAATATTTATAACATTTTTTGTGTCAATATTTAGCAGTTGTTAGCGGAGAAACCGCGATACTGACGTAATGTTAGTAAAACATGTATCGGTGACTTCATAACAACAACCTTACTAAAGGAAACATCACTACGAGGTGGTAGAGGGGATGTCGAACTCAAAGCCTATTTACCTTTATTTTCTTGGAGGGAGGATGAAAAATACATCAACAGTAGTTTGGAGTGATAATGTAAAAATATATTGAGAATAAAAAAACTAAAATTTAGTCGGGATCCAACCCCGGCCTAGCACGTCAGAATCTGGAGGGCTAAACGCCCAGTTAACCATCGTTTCTGTAGTTACTTTATTTTACTCTGATTTAAAATTGAATACAAAGTTATTGTAAACTTATTTGCACACACATTTTATTAATTCGCTTTTAAAATAATTTGACTCAAGGAAATACACGCTAGAGTCATCTGTGATCGTTTCTTCGTACTCATACAAGCTATAGATATATGCACATACGCACGAGAAAGTTGTTTTAATGAATGGGATATTAAGTAGTATTTCAAATAGATACTAAAGAGCTCAAAGGAATAGGACAACTCCTCTTTTGAAGCAACATTATCACGTGGAACTAATTGAGACAGAGGTGTATTTGAAAAAAGGACCCAAGCCCACGAAAATGTAATGATGCCTAGTTTGTAGGGGAGCGAGAAAGTAAGAGAAGGTATAAAGTTATGAAGACTATAAAACAATTCGAGGACAGCTAGCATGTAAGCTCGCGAAGTGGTTGTACAGAGGAAAAAGTTCAAAGGTTTGGAAGATCGTTGGTCTTCATAAAGCAGTCGAGCAGCGTGAGCGAAATAGTACCTTCTGAAAAAAAAACTGACAGGGTACGGTGTGATAGAAGAGGAAGGAGGAGGAACGAGAGAGAGAAGGAAGAGTTTGAGTAAATCTTTCCCTTGGGTACGTATGTCATCCAGGTGTGGTTTAGAGAGCTAAGTGGCGCTAGATGGGCTAAAAATAAGAGATATAGTAAGGACGCTAGAGAAATAAAAAAAGAGAAGGAAATACTTAGGAATAAGATGATAAAGAGAGACGAGTAAATTGAAGGAGAACCGACCGGCTGGCTGGAGCCAAAGAGATCATGTGGGTTAGAGAGGACCACACGCACCTATACGTGTTGGGCCTAACTGTAACCCGGTCTTTCACATAGACCTCAAGTAGATGACTTGATCCTACAAACATTATAGAATAACAAACTTTGTTTGGACGTGAAGACCAATATTGTGGAAGATTATAGCTACAAGTTTAAAAAAAACACTATAGATGCTTTCTGTTTATTTTAGACTCGGTGCGAGCGAGCCAACATGAATAATGTTGGCACTAGATTGAGGAGCCAAATCTTCTTCGAACGGCAATCAAACTCCGCGATGTGTTTTGGCACAAGATGAAAGAGAGGATTACCTCTTCTTGACATACCAATGTTGCACCAGTTGCATGGTTTTCTCATTTGAAGGGACCTGTGCTCTTTTTATGGTTATGTGGCTCTACAAACGGTTAAAACTAGAAAAAAATCAAGTGTGGAGTTGATTAATATATCGTGTTTCCAAGTAAGGGTTTAAAAATAGGTTAGTTCTCAATTTAAAAAAAAAAACATTTAAGTTTGAAAAATCGAGATAGCCAACAGAGAGTATGGTATTGTGTTTTATTCTACCTATTGCACTAGGGCTGTTTAAGAAAACTTTTCAAATACATTATTTCGTAATATTTTTGGGAGTATATGGTCCATTACAAAGTACTCTCCTTCCTTTACCTTAGGCTATTCATCGTTATTGACGAGGAAGTTGGGGATCAAGTACCGATCGGATGCATTGAATATGGATTTTCACATTTTTTTTTTCCCCTGTAGTCTTCTCATCCTTAATATGCACCAGTGTGGATGCATTTCCTCTTAGTTAACCTCCCCCTTTTCAACCCTTAGTTTAAGTTGTTAGTAGGGCTAACTATTGTTTTACCGGTGGGCACGAGGACAAAACACCAGGTTCGTTTGGTATTATTTGATGGAAATGTCGTGGTTATAATTCCAATCGAGGGTTTCTAAGGTGGGTTTTCCTACGATTTTCCTTTCTCCCTTCATTCAAAAGAGGGAATATTTCTTCTAAATTCTACCTCACTTATTTCTACCCTATTAGCGTGATTAAATTCGGATAGTATGGACGGGTAGTAAGACGCAGGGGGATGAAAACACCATTGGGCTCGAAAAATTTAGTAAAATAATGTATTGAAACGCTTAACACAAGATTTTTGAAATACCTTTTCTTTGTGGCTAGGGATGAGGAGTTTAATTAGGAAGAAATTAACAAGCATTTACCTGGCGAGATTGGGAAACCATATGCATTTTAATAAAACGAGGAGTTTGTGTGTTGTAATGAGCATTGCGCAATATCTATCTTAAGCAGAGGGCTAGAATTTTAAAATTAGTAGGCCCTGTGGACAAACATGTGCATCTCGAAGCTGGCATTTTAAACCTTTTATTAATTTTTTAATTTAAGCAAACATTTGGTTGTAAAAATAAAATTAAGAAATATTTTCCTTCCGTTTGAAGCAAAGAAAATATTTGTCCGGGTAACCACGCAATGTACTATATCCCGGCCAACGCTTGGTACTTCTGCTACTTGCTGACCCCACCTCATGTTTAAACCATACCGGTGATATTGAGCTCTAGTAGAATTTTGGCAGGAAGAAACTTTGATAAAAAAAAAACTTTTTTGGGGCACACAATCCTATCAGTATTATTTTATAAGTATTGAAAATATCTATCAAAAGTAACAGATGCAGATCCCATGATTGGAAGTAAGCACATATGTGGTATCTATAGTAGCCTTTCTAGCTGTCCTATGACAACTTGACACTAACTCCATCAATGGGTTACGTCATGTTGTCTGTTTTACAAACTGAGTAAAAGAATCTCTTTAAGGGTGCTGGCATGGGGTTTTGAAGGAGGCAGTTTTACCTACAATTTCCTCCAAGCCCGGCAAGGAAGCCAGTTGAAAGCCATCGAAATAAAAACGTCATTTCTTCTCTTCTCTTTACAAATCGCCGCCAATGCGATCAATATGCAAAGTCACCGAGAGAGTACTCAAATGTTTTTCAGGTGCGATCAAGGCATTGAGTGCTCCCATGGGGGTCGGGGGTAGAGGTGTTAAAATACGAGTGTTTGGTAGGGGAGAAGAGATATGGCCGTCGCCGGTCTGACTGGAGCCAAGAGAAGCCATCATCGTGCTCCGGCTGTACCGCAGCGGGTCGAGAAGACAGGAGAGACCACACACACCTACATGCATCTCTTCACACCTCGGCTTACACACACACACACACACACGCTATAGCAGCTTCAAACCTGAATCTTCTCTTTGAGGCCTATGGAGGGAGAGGGAGATTGTCAAATGGGGGCGACAAATATCTAATAAAACACCTTTATATGCTTAGTAAAAACTTTTTTTTACGATACAGTGTGTTCCTATCGGCGCTTGTCCATCAGCGGAATTGGCTTTTTTTTAATCCTGCCGTCTTAAAATGATTCCGGGATATAAGCATTTTAATCACCCTAATGGGGTAGGTACGCAGCAGGCAGAGTTTGTAGAAAATATACCCGTATTTGAGTGAGAGAAGGATGGAATTCCATTTAGAAAAAAAAATTAACTCAGTACACCGCGGCCGGGACTCGAGTCCCAGCCTCTCCATCAACAACAAACCAAACTAGGGGGGGCCTGATATTTATTCCATGTGTCCACCGATGCTGGTGACATTGGCGAATTAATCTAAGTGAACACGAAAAGGGAGAGCTAAAATAAAATACAGTTTTTTTTAGAATTGTTTTTTAAAGATGAGAAAATCTTTCAAAGTGTACCCGGCCCTTCATATCAGTCTCTCGCTTGTCCATTAATAACCTAATCACCTTGGTTATGAGAATTAATAAAAGATCATAAAATGTAGGATCCTATGAATAAGTTCCAGTGGCGTTATGCCTTTTATAAATAATTGGTAGCTGTAAATAGGTTACGTTGGGCGGGAAATAATAGAAATTGGCCAAACAAAATAAGGAGAAAAAGGCAAGACAAAATAAATTTCCTCAGTGTTTACCTTCATTTCCCGTCTATTCATCTTCCATCACCGGTATTTTGTTCCGACGCAAAAACTCTCTAAGGTCTATTTTCCTTTCAACCCTTTTACCCACTACCCC